>CM029555.1:18874448-18901537 GCA_017141385.1 Sogatella furcifera
TTTAAATTTTTTTAAAAATTTTAACAATATGTAAAATTTTTAGTTTACAAATTTTGTTTTTAAATTTTTTTGTCAATATTTTAAAATATTTTTTTTTAATTTATTGTCTTTCAAATATTTGTACAATATATTGAATTTATTTTCCACAATATTGTTTTTTTCATTAATTCAAATATGTTTGCAATAATGTGGAACATATTGGAAAACAATATTTTCAAAAACTTATGTCTCAAAATATGTAGTAGATATTGACAAAACAATAAATTGACAAATAAAGGGAAAATCAAATTTAATAATATCAAAATTTTGAACACAAAAATTTTGTTAGTAAGTTCAAATGTAACTAAACTTTCCCAACTTTTTCTGTTATATCCGAAATAAGAAAATAGATGACAATTAAATTTTGGAGTGGGGGTAAAAATGTATTTTTGAAAAATCCTACAACAGTAATCGATGGAGCACCTTTGGATAGACCTTCCTTAAAGAAGAAATGATTAGATCATCAATAGCTGAGATATTAAGATTTTCTGAAAAATATATGGAATCCCACAAGAGCTGGGACAAATTATTATATCCACTGTTTGAAATTTGAGATTTACCAGAAAAATGTTTTTATTTGTCAAAAATTTGCCAATCATTTAAAAAATTTTCATTAAAAGAAATTGTATTTGGTTTTCATGCTTGATTAGTTTGATTATTTTGTTGTTTTTAAATTTTCTAATATTCATTTCTAGAGCTAGAACAAAAGGAATTTTTAAATTTCCCGCCCTCTTTTCTATACTCAAATATTTGAATAACATTGCCAAAAAGTATTAAAGTGGCAATATTGGGAAACAATATTCTCACAATATTCCAAAAATATTGAGAATTATTACCCATAAGGCTTTTTTACATTCGCGCAAGCGCAGTAGGCTATAGCACAGCTTGCTGGCTCCTGCTCCTCTTCCTCCCAGAATTTCAAATCACCATTGTTGATGCTTCTGATGTACTGTTGTTGTGTTGTGATTTTGATATCAATGGATTTTTGTAAGTCCTAATGGTAAGTGAATCTTGTTTTATTTTATTAGTTGTACCAGTAATTATCATGAGGAATGTGCTTACATTGGAGGCAAATTCCTAAATACTTTTATATCAGAACAATTTGATCACAACCAAAAGAAACATTCTGTCTGATCCACATTTACTTTAATTTTGGGAATCTTTTTCTATAATCACTTTGACAAGTTTGTTAGGTACAAAATTGGAAACTCTGAACCCCTTTCCAGAACATGTTGTTCAAAATGTCAAATACATGATCATATTATTGTTACAGAGAATGTTATGCTGAAAATTAGGAGAAAATATTCATATTTACTTCTTATCATAACAAGTAATAAACTGAAAACAACAGTTTAAATCCTGAATTTTTAAAGGCACAGAAAAAATTGCATGAATCTTTGGATGTAACTTAGTATTAATGCATTTCAAAATATGGGAAAATTAGTGAGGCAAAACTTTAAAGCCCTCTCTAGTAATCCTCACTAAAATAAATTGTAACCGAGATATCAAGGGAAATATGTATCAAGTAGTCAACTGAACATAGTGAATTTTTTACAATTAAGTGATTAATTTATCTCCAGCAACCCTAACGCCTATATTCAAACATAACTGGACTTTCTACCTTTTAATAACCACAAATGCTTCTCTTAGTATTATTAATGATTTTTTTGTCTGAAGGTGATCCAACATGAGCTCTAAGGCTTGCTCGTGGGTAATGGGAGGGGATTATAATGAGAGACGACAAATATGTTTTAAGTAGCCTAGTCGGGGACCGACGGCTTTGTCTTCTCTAAAAGACTGGTTGGTCGTATCTATGTGATTTTGTTGTGATCAAAGAATTTTCCACGATCAAGAATCGAACTCAGGTCCTGTTGGTTACCAGACGCGCATTATCACTTACTCCAACACAAGCCACTCAGGAGCATCTTAACAGTCAACAAGTCTCGAAAATTTTTCTTATCATATGACATTTCTTATCATATTAGGATCACACAACACAAAACCAAAATTTTGAGAAGTTATAACAAGTTTAAAGTAAGTCACCATATAGTTGATAGGCTTATAGAGAAAGAGGATATGCTGAATAAGTTACTGAACATTTCCCCCATCAAACTTAGTGATAGGGTATTATAAAAAAGAAAATGCAAAACCAATGTTAGTATAGTGTAGCCTACTTACTGTATTTTGCCTAAAAGGTGATGTTTTCTTTCTTTTCATCTCTTCAGTAGTACACCTCCACCATTTTGTATAATAGAAATTAGAAAAAATGTAATTTAGGCCTAATGCGTCAATTGCTGATTTTTACTTGTAATAATTATATTATAATTTGTCTTTTTTGTAGCTGCTACGGAATGCTGTTGGTTGGGGTGTGAAAAATGCAAACTGGAGACCCAAGGCAAAAACTATCAGATTGTAAGTGTTGATTTTTCTAATAACTTATATGGCCAATTAAAAATAATTGAGTACTTTATTTTATCTTAACAAATGTAAAATTGCATGAAAAACTTAATTACTGCGTGAGTATATTTTAAATGGGCCAATTCAAAATCTTGATCAAACAAATACTGTAGATCAAGCAATTAACTTATTTACTTATACATAAGAGCTCCCTCCTTTGGGAATGGCTGTCGTTAGTAAGTCGTAACTGTAGTCAGTCGTTTCCCCTCTCTGGATGAATAGTAATTTTTGCATTGCACTCCAACTTATTAACATCAGGCATGTTATTTAGAGGTGTTCAGCGCCTTCACTCGGTTGTGAAGACTGGTTTATGGTTGAGAGGATCAACGTGCTAACCACGCCTTACCTCTATCCTGGTCGATGATTATTATTGCTTGCTCTTGGCGGGGTGGGGGGATGACTTCGGCTCGGTCAGTGTTGGTTCGGTGACTGTAGGTTCTATCTGAGAATTTATGACTTTTAGGCCGATATTGGCCGAGCTTGGTTGTTTCCCGTCTTTCCGGGGTGTCTCTTTAGCTAGAACGGACTGTTGATGAAGTGAGTGGTGATTATGAAACTGGCAACCAGCTGGTGGCCTAGGCCCCTTTATAGGGCTGTTGAGCCATTGACCAACAACAAATAAGATAACTAGAAGTGTAATTTAGTAACTTACATTTTTTCTAAAAGAATGACATAAGACAAGCAAAACAGTTTGGTGCATCAGGGTGTATGACATTGACATTGTATGAGATAGGGTATTATAACATCATTGGATCTCAACCAAACAAAGTCCCCCGGCTTTGAGTTTTTCTTAAACATAGGCTAATTATGTTCAAGAATATTCAACATATTAGATTGTATTTATTCTCAATAAGAATAACACTGGGCTTTCAATAAGTAGCCTACTTCAACAAAGAAACATGTTTTTTATCTTTGCAAGTACAGTACTGTACTTGATATTAATAAATTTTGAATTTATAAATGTTATGGTTTTCAATAATAGAATGCATAGAAGAAGCTGTGTGATTTTCCAATTGACTGTGAAAAATTTATATATCAATAGGCTATGCTTTATTACCGTTTCTATCACTGGCGGCTCGGGCTCACAAAGCAGGTGAAGTGCCCGTATCTTTTACTATACAGCACTTCACTTATTGTTTCATGGGCACAAACCGCCAGTGTTTCTAGTTGTTACAGCTCTAGTGAACTAATTCTTTGAAATATTCAATTGAAGTCGCCCTATCAACCTCCCACTCCACCTTATACCAACTTCTGGATTACATGAGTTTCATAATAACATTTTGTGTTCTTCAATATTCCGGTTTTCATTGTATCTATTTTCTATTCGTTTCAGGTCAGCAAAGAAAACTGTAGCTGAAGATTCCCAAAAGGAGGAAAAACGGGGGTTCATATTTCTCTACATTCGTTCTTGAAATAGTTTCCATTAGAGGTGATTCCATATAGTATAGAGAACATCCTTTGTACAAATTTTTTAATAGGACATTTTTAGAGGATGGAAATAACCACTAAATTCTTGAACATTTGTAAATGCTGCTCTCATTATTTTTAAAAATAATTATTATGTGTTCTGAATGATGAATCTCATATCAACATAAAATACAGTGTTTCAAAAATTTTTTTATATTTCTTTTCCCCAAAAAATTGAAAAAAATTTTTGGGATTTTTTTAAAAAACCCCAAACTTGAAAAATTTTCTTTTTAAAAAATTTTTTAAAATTTTTTAAAAAAAAATTTTTTTAAATTCAAGAAATTTTAAAATTTATTTAAAAAAGGGGAAAAAGGGGCCCAAAAAAGTTTTAAAAACAAAAAATTTTTAATTTTAAACTTAATTTAAAAAAAAATTTTTAAATTTTTTAAAATTTTTAAAAAAAAATTGTAAAAAGTTTTAATTTTTTTCAAAAATTAAAATTCCCGGTTTTTAACCAACCATAAAAAAAAAAATTTTTTTACTAAAAAGAAATTTAAATTATTTTTAGGGGGAAAAAAAATGAATAATTTATAGTAAAACTAATTTTTAAAAATTTGGAAATTTAAAAAATTTAAAAAAACAATTAAAAGGGGTTGAAATAAAATTTTGGAAAAATTTTTAGTTTTAAAATTTAATTTGGGGGAAAAAAAAAAAATTTTTCCCAAAAGGGAAAAAAAAATTAAAAAATTTCCTTTTCCCCTTTTTAAAAATTTTTTTAAAAAATTTTTTTTTAAAAGGCTTAAAGGAAGAAATTTTAAAATTTTCTTAAAAATTTTAAATTTTAATTTTTTTAAAAATGTTTTTTTAAAAAAATTTAAAAACCCCAAAAAATTTAAATTTTTGGGGGAAAAATTTAGGGTTTTAAATTTGGGTTTTTTTTTTTTAAAAACATTTTAATTTTTTTTAAAATTTTTTTTTAAAAAAAAAATTTAGAAAAAATTTTTTAAATTTCCCAAAATTTTTTTTAAATAAAAAATTTTTTTTTATGTTTTTTTATTTTTTTTAAAACCCTTTTAAAATTTTCAAAACCCTTTCAAATTTTTTTTAACTGTAAAAAAAATTTGGTTAAAAATTTTGTTTTAAATTATAAAAAAAAAAAAAATTTAAAATTTAAAAAAAAATTTTATTTCCCAAAATGGGTTTTTTTATTCCCGGGGTTTTCTTTAAAAAATTTCAAAAATTTTTTTAAAAATTTTGTTAAATTTGTTTTTAATTATTTTTTTAAATTACTTTTAAAATTTTTTTTAAATTTTGGGGGTTTTTAAATTTCACTGGTTTTCCTTTTTTTTAAAAAATAAAATCCTTTTTTTAATGAAAAAAATAATAATTATTTTGTAAATTTTTTAATTTTTTAATTTTTTTTTTAAAATTTTTTAAATTTTGTTTGTCAAATTTGCCCCCAAAAAATAAAAAAAAAAATTTTAAAAAAATTTAAAAATTTTTTAATTTAAAATTTTTTTAAAAAATTTTTTAAAAAAAAAATTTGAAAAAAATTTTAAAAACCCCTTTTTAAAAATATTGAAAATAAAAAAAACCCCCTTTTTGAATTTTAAAAAAAAACAAAAATTGGGGGTTTTAAAAAAAATTTTAAAAAAGGGGAAATTATTTTTAAATTTAAGATATAATTATTAAAAAAAACCTTTAAAAATTTTTTTTTTATGATTTTTTTTTTTCCCTTTTTTATTTAAAATTTTTCACCCACAAAAGTTAAAACCCAAAAAAAAGGGGAAAAAAAATTTTGATCCAAAAAATTTTTCCCTTTTTTCCCTTTTTCTTTTTTTTTTAATTTTACTTAAAAAAAAACTTTTTTGGGCGGCTTTTTCATTTTTTCCCCCCTTTTTTCCCCCAAAAGGCCATTTCCAGTAAAATTTTAACCCAAAGATAAAATTTAAAAAAAAAAATTTAAAAAATTTCCAAAATTGGGGGGTTTTAATTTTTAACCAAATTTAAAAATTTGTTTTTAGGGGAATTTTTTTTTAAAATTAAATTTGTTTTTGCCTTTAAAATTTTTTTAAGAAAAAAAATTTTAATTTTTATAAAAATAAATGTTTTTAATGGCCTTTTAAAAAAAATTTTGGAAAAATTTAAAAAAATTTTTTTTTTATTTTTTTTTAAAATTTTTGGAATTTAAAAAAATTTTTAAAGTTTTTTTGTTTTTTCCCCCGTTTTATTAAAAATTTTTTAAATACTTTTTTTTTTTAAAAATTTTAAAAGTTTTTTTTTTTAAAAATTAAAAACCCGGGGAAAAACTTTCTAAATCGTTTTTTTAACCCCCTTTTAAAATAACCGGGGAAAAAAATTTTATTTTAAATTTTTAAAATTTTTCCCCAAAAAAAATTTTTTTTAAAGGAGGGAAGGAAAAGGGGAAAACCCCCAAAAAAGGGGGTTCTGTTTTTTTAAAAAATTTGAGGAAAAAAAGGGTTTTTTCAAAATTTTTTTTACCGAAAAATTTTAAAAATTTTTTCCACGGGGGTTTAAAAAGTTTTTTTGGAAAAAAAATTTTGTAAATTTTAAAAAAAAATTTTACCCAAAGGAAAAAAAAAAATTTTTTAATTTATTTTGAAAAAAAAGGGGTTTAAAATTTTAAACCTTTTTCACACGGGAAAGTTTTTTTTTTAAAAAATTTTTTTCCCTTCCAAAACCCCCTTTTAAAAAACCCCCCAATGGAATTTTTTTTAAAAACCCAAAATTTTTTGCAAAAAGGAAAAATTTTAAAATTTTAAAAAATAATAATTTTTATAAAACATAAATGATTTTAATTTGGGGGGGTTTAAAAAGAAAAATTAATTTTTGGGATTTTAATTAAATTAAGTTTTAAAGGCAAAAAAAAGAAAAGAAGGTTTTTAAAATTTGGCCCTTTATGTTTTTTGGAAATGTTTTTCCCCGAAAGTGGTATTCAAAAAATTCAAACCAAAATTTTAAACCTTTTTTTTTCCCTTTTTTTAAATTTCCAAACCCCCAAAATAAAAAAAAAAAAGAAAAAAGGGAAATTTTTTTAAAAAATTTGGGAAAAAAGGGCCCTTTTTAAATTTTCCCTAAAAAAAGGGGAAAAATTTTTTAAATAAAATTTTTTTTTTTTCCCCCCCTTTTTTAAAATTTTTTTTGGGTTCTTTTAAATTTCCAAAAAAATTTTTTCAAAAAACTCGTTTTTTTTTTAAAAAAAAAAAACCCCCAAAATTTTTTAAACTTCAAAAAATTTTCTTTTCAAAATTATTTGGAAATTTTTTGGTTTCCTTTTTTAAATTTTTAAAAAAAAGGGTTTATAAAAATTCAAAATTTTTAAAAGGGGGGGAAAATTTTTTTTCCCCTTTCCCTTTTGGAAAATAAAGGGGCGGGAAATTTTGGGATTTTCCCGGTTCCTTCATAAAAGGTCTCCCCTTCTATCATGAAAAAAATTTTTTTGGGGGATTTTTTTTTTTTTCGGGAAAAAATATAATATTTTTTATAAAAATTTTTTTTATTATTTTTTAAATTTAAAAAAAAATTTTTTACAAAATTTTTTCCAAAAAGCAAATTTTTAAAAAAATTAAAGGGTTTTGGGGGGGGAATTTTTTCAAAATTTAAAATCATTTTAAAACTTTTTGTTAAAGAGATTCCTTTTTTAAATTTAAAATTGAAAAAAGTTTAAAAAATTTTAAAATTTTAAAAAAAATTTTTCGTTTTTTTTTTTTAAAAAAATTTATATAAAAAAAATTTTTTTAAAACCAATTTATTTTAAAAAATTTTTTTAAAAAATTGTTTAAACCCCCTTAAAAGTTTTTAAAAATTTTTTTAAAAAAAATTTTGAAGGGAAAAAAAAGGGATTTTTTAAAAAAAAAAATTTTAATTTAAAGAAAAAAGGGTTTTTTACCTTTTTTTTTGGAAAATTATTTTTTTTTTTAAGTTAAAAAAAAAAAAAATTTTTTACTTTTTTAACCCTATTAACCCCCCAATTTGTTTAAAAATAAAAAGTGTTTTTCCCTTTTTTTTAATTTTTTAAAATTTTTTTCAAAATAATTTTTTTTTTTAAAATTTTTTGTTTTTAAAAAAAGGGGAAAAATTTTTTTTTTTTTTAAAAAAAAAATCTTTTCTTTTAAAAAATTTTTTGGGGGTTTTTTCCCCAAAAAAAAAAAAAAATTAAAAAAATTGGGTTAAAAAAACCCCCCTTTTTTAAAAAAAGTTTTTTTTTTAAAAATTCAAAAAAAGGGGAAAAAATTTAATAAAGGGTTATTTTAAATTTTTTTAAAAAGAAAAAACCAAAAAAAAAATTTTAAAGAAAATTTTATTTAAAAAAATTTATTTTTTTTAAAATTTTTTTTTTTTTTAAAATTTTAAATTTTTCCCCTTTTTAAAAAAGATTTTAAATGAAATTTTTCCCACCAAAAAATTAAAATTTTTTTTTAATTTAAAATTTTAAATTCCCCCCCAAAATTTTTTTTAAATAAAGGGGATACCCAAATTTTTTAAGCCCGAAACCCCTTTTAAAAAAAAATTTAGTATTTTTTAAAGGGTGTTTCAATTCCCCTTTTTCGGGGAAAAATTTTTTAAAATTTCTTTAAAATTAACATTTAAGGAAAAAAAATTTTTAAAAACCCCCAAAGGAAATTTTTTTTTTTTTTATTTAAATTTTTAATTTTTTAAAAATAAATTTCCCAAAAAAAAAAATAAAAATTTTAAATTTATAAACAAGGAAATTAGTTTTAAAGGGAAAAAAAGGGTTTTTAAAAAAAATTTTTTTAAATTAAATTTTTTTTTTTTGGGGGGGGAAAACGTTCTAGGGTTTTAAAAAGGGAAAATTTTAAAAACAAAAAAAAATTTTTTCCCCGGGAAAAAAATGAAAAAGGAAAAATTTAAAAATGATTTTTTTTTCCCATTTTTTTTTTAAACCAAAAGGGCCGGAAAAATTTTACCAAAAAAATTTTTTTTAAAAATTTTAAATTTTTCCAACCCCTTTTTTTATTTTTTAAAAAAAAGGGGTTTGAAAAAAAAAAAACCCAAAAAAAAGGGGAAAATAAAAATTTGGTTTAAAAAAATTAAATTTTTAAAACTTTAAAAAATTAATTATAATTGGGTTTTTTTTTATCAAATTTAAAAGCAAATTTAAATTTTTCCCCACAATTTGATTTTTTTTAAAAAAAAATTTCTTGCCCCAAATTTTTTAAAGTTTCAAATGTAAAAAGGAAAATTTAATTCCAAAAGGGTTTTTTGAAAAAGGGGCAAAATTTTTTTTGGGAAAACCCTAAATTTTTAAAAAAAATAATTTTTTTGAATCAAAAATTTTGGTTAGGTTATTTTAAAAAAAAATTGGGTTTAAAAATTCCAAATTTGAAGTTTTAAAAAAAATTTAAAAATTTTTTAAAGAACTTAAAAAAATGGGGGAAAGGTTTTGTTAAAAATTTTTTTTCCCAAAAAAAAGGGAAGGTTTTTTTGAAAAAAAATTTTTGAAAAACTAAAATAAAAAAAAATTTTTTAAAATTTAATTTTATTAATTTTGAGGTAAAAAAAAAAATTTTTAAAAAATTTTTCCCCTTTTGAAAATTTTCTTTAAAATTTTTTTTTTAAATTTTTTAAAAATTTTAAAGAAAAAAATTTTTGACTTTTTGAATTTTTTTTTTTTTTTTTTTTTTTAAATATTTTGGGGTTTGGGGGAAGGGGGAGGAAAAGGGGAAAAAAAAAAACCCCCTTTTTTAAATTTAAAAAAGGGGTTTTCCACTTTTAATTTTTTTAAAGAACAAAATAAACTTAAAAAAAAAAAAAAAGGGTTTTTAAAAAAATTTCCAGTAACCCCCCCAACCCCCGGGCCCCAAAAAAAAATTTTTTGGAAAAAAAAATTTTGAAATAAAAGGGGAAAAATTTCCGCCCAAAAAAAAATTACAAAAAAAAAAAAATTTAAATAAAAATTTTTTTTTTCTTATTTTAAATTTTTTTTTAGAAAGAGTAAATTTTTTAAAATTTAACCCCCCTTTTTTTAAATAACAAAATTAAAAAAAACCCCCAGGAAACTTTTTTTTCCCAATGTGTTTTAAAAATTAAAATCCAAAAAAGTTTGAAAAAAAAATTTTTTTTTTGGGGTCTTCCTTTTCTTTTTCCCCCCAAAATATAATTTTTTTTAAATTTTTTTTAAAAAAAATTTATTTGAAAAATTGGAAAAGGGTGATTTTGGGAGGGTTTTTAAACGCAAATTTAATTTTGATATTTTTGCCAATTTGGGGTTTTTTAATTGAAAAAATTGTTTTTAAAAATTTAAATTTAAAAATTTTAAAAAAAAATTAAATTTTAAAAAAAATACTTTTTAAAGTTAAAAAAACTCTTTTAAAAATTTAACCCTTTTTGGGAATGTTTCCTTTTTTGGCAAAATAAAATTTTAAAATTTTTTAAAAATTCATAAATGTTTTTGTTTACTTTTGGGGGAAACCCCCTTTAACAAAGGGAAAAAGGTTTTTCCTTTAAAAGTCTTTTTGAAAGCTCCCCTATAGGGGAAAATTTAAATGAAAAAAAAAAAATTTAGCCAAAAAAATTTTTTTAAAATTCATTTTTAAAAAGTCTTTTTTAAACAAATTTTTTTTCCCTTTTTAAAAAAACCAAATAAAAATTCAAAAAAAAATTACTTTTCCCGAGAAAAGCTTTTTTAAAAAATTTGGGAAAAAACCTAATCAAAAAAAAATTCCCTTTAAATTTAAAAAATTTCTTTTAAAACCCCAAAAGCAAATTTAAAATTTTTTAAAAATATTTTTTTAAAATTTAAAAGAAAAATTTTTTTTTCCCCCCAAAAATTTTTTTAAAAAATTTAAACCGAAAAATTTTCCCAAAAATTTTAATTTTAAAAATTTTAAATTTTAAAATTTTTTTTAAAATTAAAAAAAACAAAAAATTTTTAATTTTTGAATAAAAACCCCTTTTTTTTTAAAATTGGGGAAAAAATTTTTAAAAAAAAACCCCGGGTTTTTAAAATTTTTTTAAAAAAAAATTTAAAAATACAAAAAAATAAAAACTTTTATTCAAAATTTTTTTTGTTTAAATTAAAATTTTCTTTTTAAAAATAAAATTTCTTTTTTTAAAAAAAGGGGGAATTGAAGGAAAATTTTTTAAAAATTTTAAAAACCCCAAAAAAATTTTTTTCCCCTTTTTTTAAAAAAAAAGGGAAAGAAAATTTTTTGAAAAAAAAAAAAGGGAATTTAGGGAATTTTTTTTCGGGGGTTTTTAAAAAAATTTTTTTAAAAAAAATTTTTTGTTTTTTAACCCTTTTTGTAAAAAATAAATTTTTTTTTTTTAAATTGTTTAAAGGGGGTTTTTTAAAAAATAAAAAATTAAATTTGGGTTTAAAAACGGGGGAAAAAAAAATTTTTTTTTTTTTAAAAATTTTTTGGGTTTTCTTTTTTGTTCCTTTAAAATTTTTAAAATTTTCTTCCTTTTCCCCCTTTAATTAAAAATTTTTTTAAATTTTTTTGGGGGAAAATTTTTGGGTTTAAATTTTTTAGAAACCCTTAAAAAACGTTAAATACAAAAAAAATTTTATAAAAAATTAAAATTTAAAATTTTAAAATAATAAATTTTTTAAAAAAATTTTTTTTTAAAAATTTTTTTTTTTCCCCCTTTTAAAAAAAATTTTTTAATTTAGTTTTTCTATTTAAAAATTTCTAAAATTATTAACCCCCCCCTTTTTTTTTGGGGGGAAAACAAAAAACAAAAATAAAAAAATTTTTTTAAAAAAATTTTATTCAAAATTTTTTGGGGGAAAATTTTTTTTTCAAGAAAAAAAGGGAAATTTTTAAAGAAATAATCAAAGTTCAAATAAAAAAAAATTTTGGGAAAAAAACCCTTTTTAAAAGACCCCCAAAAACCCAATTTTTTAAAAAAATTTTTTTAAAATTTTTTTTAAAAAAAAAATTTAAAAAAAAAAAAAAAAAAAAAAGAAAAGGGAAAAAAAAGGGGGAAAAAAAAAGAAAAAAAAAAAAAAAAAAGGAAAAAGGGGGGGGAAAAAAAAAAAAAAAAAAAAGGAAAAAAAAAGGGGGAAAAAGGGAAAAAAAAAAAAAAATTTTTAAAAAAAATTTTTTTTTTAAAAAAAAAAAAAAAAGAAAAAAAAAAAAAAAAAAATAAAAAAAAAAGTAAAAAAAAAAAAAGAAAAAAGAAAAAAAAAAATTTTTAAAAAAAACCGGGCCCCTTGTTTAAAAAAAAATTTTTTTTTGGGGGGTTTTTGGGAGTATAAAAAGCTTTCCAAAGGGGGGCCCCGGGGCCATTAAATTTTGAAAATTTTTTTTGCAAAGGGGAAAAATTTTGGGGTTTTTTTTTAAAACAAAGGGTTTTTTTCAAAAAATTCTTTTTGGTTGTTTAAAATTTAATTTTTTTCTAAAAAAAAATGGGGAAAAAAAATTTTTTTTTTTTTTAAAATTTTTTAAAAAAATTAAAATTTGAAAAAAATTTTTTCCATTAAAATCAAAAATTTTTTTTTTGTTTAATGGGTTTTAATTAAAAAAAAAAATGTTTTTAAAAAAAAACCCTTTTTCAAAAATTTTTTTAAAAAACTTTTAAGAAAATTTTAAAAAATTTTTTAAATTAATTTTTTTTTTAAAAAGGGGGAAAAAAGACCCCAAACCCAAAATTTCCCCCGGGTTTTTTTTCAAATGTTGGTTTTTGGTTTCAATTAAAAAATTTTTAAAATTCCCCGGGGGGAAAAAAAAGTAATTTTAAAAAACCAAAAAAAAATTTTTTTTCAATGAAAATAATTTAAAATTTTTTAAAAAAAAAAATTTTTAAAATTGAAAAACAAAAAATTAAAAATTTAAATTAGGGAAATTTTTATTTTTAAAAAAAATTTGGGTCTAATTTTAAAAAAAGGAAAATTCCCAAATTTTTTTAAAAAACCCAAAAATTAAAAAAAATTTATTTAAATTAAAAAAAATTTTTTGGGGAAAAAAAAAAAATTTTAAAAAAGAAATAAATTTAAAAAGTTTTTTTAATTTTTTAAAAATTTAAAATTTTAACTTTTAAAAATTTTTTTTCCCCTTTTTTTTAAAAAAATTGGAAAAAAATTTGGGGGTTTTATATTTAAAAAATTCCAAAGAAAATTTTATCAGAGGGAAAATAGGTTAAAAATTTTTTTTTTTGAAATTTTAAATTAAATTTTAAAAAATTTTTAAATTTTTTGTTTTAAACCCGAAATTTTCTGAAAAGGTTTTGGGGAAAAAAAAATTTTGGTCGGTTAAAAACCAAAGTTTTTTAAAAAAAAAAACAAAGGGAGGGGCCCCCAAAAACCCTTTAAAAAAATTTGGAAAATTTTTTAACCCCTTTGCCCCCGAAAAAAATTTAAAAAAACCTGTTTATTTTTTTTTGGGCCTTGAATTTTATAATTTTCCAAAATTTAACCTTTTCCCTTTCCTGGAAGAAAAATAAAAGGGCCCTTTTTTTAAAATTAAAAAATTTATTTTGGAAAAACCCATTTGGGGGTTTTTAAATTTTTATTTGAATTTTAAAGGAAAAAACCGGGATTTAAAATTTTGAAGTTTGGGTTTTTTTTTAAAATTTAAGGAATTTTTAAAAAAAAATTTTTAAAAAGGGGGGAAACAAAAATTTAAACAAAACCTAGCCCCTTTTAAAATTTTTGAAAATTTTTTTTAAAATTTTTAAAATTTATTCTTTTAAGTTGGGTTATTTGTTTTTTTTTTAAAATTTTTTTAAAAATTATTTTTGTTTTTTAAGAAGAATATTTTATTTTAAAAAAATTAAATTCTTTTAAAATTTTCCCGGTAAAAACCCCTTTTTAAAAGGAATAAAAATTCTTTTTTGAAATTTAAAAATCGATGGAAAGGGTTTTATTTAAATTCTTTGTCTTTTTTCTTTTAAAATTTTCAAAAAGGGGCCCTCTCCGTTTTTTCCCTATAAAGCTGTTCTCGGTCCCCCCAAAATTTTTCCCAAAGGGGGAAAAATTTTTAAAATTTTTTTTAAACCTTTTACAAAAAAAAAGGGGGAAAACTTAAATCAAAAAGGAAAAAATTTAAGTAACCTGCCAACTAATTTTAAAAAATTTTTTTTTAAAAAATTTTTTTACATTTTTTTTTGCTTTTTAAAAATTTAAATAAAAGGGGCCCCAAATTTTTTTAAATGGTTTTCCTTCCAACCATTTAAAAAATTTTTAAATGGGAATTCAAACCTTTAAAAATTTTTTTTAATTTGGGAATTTAAAAGTTTTTTAAAATTTTAAAAAAAATTTTTGAAAAAAAATTTAACAAGGGGGTTTGAAAAAAAAAAAGGAAAAAAAAATTTTTTTTAAGGAAAAATTTAAATTTTTAAAAGCAAAATCACAAAATTTTTAAATTTAAAGTTTTTTGGTTTTTTTTATTTTTAATTTTTTTAAATTTTTCCATTTTTGAAAAGAAAAAAATTTTTTTTAAAAGGAAAAAAAAAGGGAAAAAAATAATTTAAAAATTTTAAATCTTTTGTTTAAAGGGAGGTTATTTTATGTTTATAATAGGCTCAACAAGTTTACTTCGTAATTCTTGTTAAAGAGAGACTTAGTTTTGGAATGTTAAAATCCAATTTATAAATTTTTCCCATAATCTTGTCTGAGGTAAGAAGTTACTGGGTTCTAAAGGTTTATGTGGTATTTTTCGTAATTAAGTATTAATACCCAATGAGCAGAAAAATATTTGGGCAATATTGCAAAATATATTGATTCAATATGTTTGCATTATTGAAAAATGTTGTCTCAAATTTATCAATATTAATAATTATTGTTTTGAAACAAATGTTATATATGGAAAAATATTTATCCAATATTGTAAAATATCAAGCATATATTTTGTACATTTTTTTTAACTGTTTTGGAGATGTCTACAATATTCAATACATATTTTAAATATATATACAAAATATGCCAATATTGCAAATATTTAAAAAATTTATCAATATTGATAATTATTT
Organism: Sogatella furcifera; assembly: GCA_017141385.1. NCBI lineage: Eukaryota > Metazoa > Arthropoda > Insecta > Hemiptera > Delphacidae > Sogatella > Sogatella furcifera. Next base: position 18,889,308 of record CM029555.1, read on the forward strand.
TTTTTGAAACAAATGTATATATGGAAAATATTTTTTCCAATATTGTAAAATATCAAGCAAAAATTTTTTAACAATTTTTAATGTTTTGGAGATGTCTACAATATTGATATATTCAATTATATTTATAAATATATATCAAAATGATGCCAATATTGAAAAATATTGTACCAAAATTTATCAATATTTAAATTATTGTTTTGAAACAAATTTATTTAGGGAAAAATATTTTTCAATATTGTAAAATATCAACCATATTTTTGTACAATTTTTAACTGTTTCTGAAGATGACAACAGTATTTTTTCAATATTCTAATTAAATCTTATAATTTATAATTTTTTTTGGTGAATAATTTTATCCCAAAACAATTTGTCTTGAGACAATATAATTGTTTTGGACAGTTTATCATTATTTATAGGTTCCACATGCAAATGAATATGAATCAGGTAAAAATAATAAAACTTTAATTTTCAACCTAAAAACAATATTTTATCATACAAAATCAAATTTTTTAAGTTTGCACAAAATATTTACAAAATAAAATAGACTTTGAAATTATCAATAGAATGACTCACTTTTGGAGCCATTAGCTAATAAGGTTATAAATTTATAAAAGGAACAAAATAAAAAACACATAAATGTTTGTAACTTTCAATGTAACACACTTTGATGTGCGCCCTTTTTTGAAACATTTGTATTTTATTTGATATGAGATTCATCATTCAGAAAAATAATAATTACTTTTAAAAATAATGAGCAGCCCCAAATGTTCAAGAATAGTAGTGGTTGTTTCTATCACTACTAAAAAATGTCCTATTAATAAATTGGGACAAAGGCACTGTTTCTTCTATATGGAATCACCTCTTATGGGAACTTTAAGAACGAATGTAGAAATGAGAAACCCCCGTTTTCCTCCTGTTGGACATCTTCAGCTACAGTTTCTTTGCTGACCTGGGAACATAGAAAATAGATACAATGAAAACCGGAATATTGAAACACAATAAATGTTTATTAAACCTGTGTTCAGAAGTTGGTATAAGGTGGAGTGGGAGGGCTGATAGGGCGACTTCACTCGAATATTTCAAAGAATTAGTTCACTAGAGCTGCAACAACTACTCACTGGCGGCTCGTGCCCATGAAACAATAAGTGAAGTGCTGTATAGTAAAAGATACGTACCCCACCTGCTTTAGAGCCTGAGCTGCCAGTGTGATAGAAACGGTAATAAAGCATAGCCTATTGATATATAAATTCTTCACAGTCAATTGGAAAAATCACACAGCTTCTTGACTTCTATGCATTCTATTACTGAAAAACCATAACATTTATAAATTCAAAATTCTATCTAATATCAAGTACAGTACTGTACTTGCAAAGATAAAAAACATGTTTCTTGTGTTGGTAAGTAGGCCTACTTATTGAAAGCCCAGTGTTATTCTTATTGAGAATAAATACAATCTAATATGTTGAATATTCTGGAACATAATTAGCCTATGTTTAAGAAAACTCAAAGCCAGGGACTTTTGTTTGGTTGAGATCCCAATGATGTTATAATACCCTATCTCATACAATGTCAATGTCATACACCCTGATGCACCAAACTGTTTTGCTTGTCTTATGTCATTCTTTTAGAAAAAATGTAAGTTACTAAATTACACTTCTAGTTATCTTATTGTGTTGTTGGTCAATGGCTCAACAGCTCTATGAAGGGCCTAGTCCCTACCAGCTGGTTGCCAGTTTCATAATCCCAACTCATCATCAAACAGTCCGTTCTAGCTAAAGAGACACCCCGGAAAGACGGGAAAACAACCACAGCTCGGCCAATATCGGCCTAAAAGTCATAAATTCTCAGATAGAACCTACAGTCACCGAACCCAAACACTGACCGAGCCGAAGTCATCCCCCCACCCTGCCAAGAGCAAGCAAATAATAATCATCGACCAGGATAGAGGCGGCGTGGTTAGCACGTTGATCCTCTCAACCATAAACCAGTCTTCACAACCGAGTGAAGGCGCTGAACACCTCTAAATAACATGCCCTGATGTTAATAAGTTGGAGTGCAATGCAAAAATTACTATTCATTCAGAGACGGAAACGACTGACTACAGTTGGATGACTTACTTAACGACAGCCAATTTCCCAAAGGAGGGAGCTCTTATGTATAAGTAAATAAGTTAATTGCTTGATCTACAGTATTTGTTTGATCAAGATTTTGAATTGGGCCCACTTAAAATACTACTCACGCAGTAATTAAGCTTTTTACATGCAATCTTACATTTGTTAAGATAAAATCAAGCCTAATGCACTGTTGTTAGTTGGCCATATAAGTTATTAGAAAAATCAACACTTACAATCTGATAGTTTTTGCCTTGGGTCTCCAGTTTGCATTTTCACACCCCAACCAACAGCATCTCCGTAGCAGCTACAACAAAAGACAAATTATAATATAATTATTACAAGTAAAAATCAGCAATTGACGTACTAGGCCTAAATTACATTCTTTCTAATTTCTATTATACAAATATGGTGGAGGTGTACGGTACTGCTGAAGAGATGAAAAAAGAAAAGAAAACATCACCTTTTAGGCAAAATACAGTAAGTATAGGCTACACTATACTGAACATTGGTTTTGCATTTTCTTTCTTATACAACTTAATACTAAGTTTGATGGGGGAAATGTTCAGTAACTTATTCAGCATATCCTCTTTCTCTATAAGCCTATCAACTACTATGGTGACTTACTTTCAAACTTGTTATAACCCTTCTCAAAAAAATTTTTGGTTTTGTGTTGTGGCTGATCCTAATATGATAAGAAATGTCATATGAATAAGAAATTGTCGAGACTTTGTTGACTGTTAAGATGCTTACCTGAGTGGCTTGTGTTGGAGTAAGTGATAATGCGCTGTCTGGTAACCAACAGGACCCGAGTTCGATTCTTCTTGATCGTGGAAAAATTCTTTGATCACAACAAAATCACATAGATACGACCAACCAGTCTTTTAGAGAAGACAATAAGCCGTCGGTTTTCCCCGGACGGTAGGCTACTTAAAACATATTTGTCGTCTCTCATTATAATCCCCTCCCATTACCCACGAGCAAGCTCTGGAGCTCATGTTGGCATCACCTTCAGACAAAAAATCATTAATAATACTAAGAGAAGCATTTTGTAGAGCATAAAAGGTTAGGAAAGTCCAGTTATGTTTGAATATAGGCGTTAGGTTGCTGGAAGATAAAATTTAATCACTTTAAATTGTAAAAATTACCATGTTCAGTTGACTACTTGGTTTTGCCATATTTCCTTTGATATTTCGGTTACAATTTATTTTAGTGAGGATTACTAGAGAGGGCTTTAAAGTTTTGCCTCACTAATTTTCCCATATTTTGAAATGCATTAATACTAAGTTACATCCAAAGATTCTATGGCAATTATTTCTGTGCCTAAAAAATTCAGGATTTAAACTGTTGTTTTCAGTTTATTACTTGTTATGATAAGAAGTAACATGAATATTTTCTCCTAATTATCAGCATAACATTCTTCTGTAACAATGAATATGATCATGTATTTGACATTTTGAACAACATGAAAATTCTGAAAGGGGTTCAGAGTTTCCAATTTTGTTCTTAACAAACTTGTCAAAGTGATTATGTAGAAAAAGATCCAAACTTAAAGTAAATGTGGATCAGACAGAATGTTTCTTTTGGCTGCATCAAATTGTTCTGATACAGTAAAGCATTTAGGAATTTGCCTCCCAAATGCAAGCACATTCCCTGTGATACTTACTGGTACAACTAATAAATAAAACAAGATCTACTTCTACTATTAGATTTACAAAAATCCATTGATATCATTATCACAACACAACAACAGTACATCAGAAGCATCAACAATGGTGGATTTGAAATTCTGGGAGAGGAAGAGGAGCAGGAGCCCAGCAAGCTGTGCTATAGCCTACTGCGCTTGCGCGAATGTAAAATAGCCTTATGGGTAATAATTCTCAATATTTTTGGAATATTGTGAGAATATTGTTTCCCCAATATTGCCACTTCAATACTTTGGCAATGTTATTCAAATATTTGAGTCATAGAAAGAGAGGGCGGGAAATTTAAAAATTCCTTTTGTTCTAGCTCTCCAGAGAAATGAATATTAGAATTAAATACAACAAAAATAATCAAACTAATCAAGCATATGAAAACCAAATACAATTTCTTTAATGAATTTTTCTAAATGATTGGCAAATTTTTGACAAATAAAAACATTTTTCTGGTAAAATCTCAAATTTCAAACAGTGGATATAATAATTTGTCCTAGCTCTTGTGGGGATTCCATATATTTTTTCAGAAAAATCTTTAATATCTCAGCTATTGATGATCTAATCATTTCTTCTTTTTGAAGGGAAGGTCTATCCAAAAGGTGCTCCATCGATTACTGTTGTAGGATTTTTCAAAAAATAAGCATTTTTACCCCCACTCCAAAAATTTAATTGTCATCTATCTCTCTTATTTCGGATATAACAGAAAAAGTCTGGGGAAAGTTTAGTTACATTTGAACTTACTAACAAATTTCCCTGTGTTCAAATTTTTGATATTATTAAATTTAGATTTTTCATTTATTTGTCAATTTATTGTTTTGTCAATATCTACTACATATTTGAGACATAAGTTTTTTGAAAATATTGTTTTCCAATATGTTCCACATTATTGCAAACATATTTGAATTAATGAAAAAAACAATATTGTGGAAAATACAATTTCAATATATTGTACAAATATTTGAAAGACAATAATTAAAAATTATATTTTAAAATATTGGACAAATATTTAGAAACAAATATTTGTAAACTAAATAATTTTATCATATTGTTCAAATATTTAAAATACAATCATTGAAAACTCAACATTTCCACATATTGAACAAATATTTAAACTATATGAATAACATATATACTTATAAATATTTTTTGCAATATTGGATGATATTTGAATAATATCTAAAAAATATTTTTCTGCTCATTGGGGAAGTTTGACATAATCTTGTTCTTTCTCTCTTATTGTTGGGAAATTATCAATTGAAGCAATGTTATTTCTAACTGTTTACTGGGCTAAGGAGGAATCGTTCGTGATGGAAGTTTCATGAGAATGAATAATTTAAATCCTCACTTATATCTCTGAATTTCAAATGTCTCTCAGGAATAGGAAGTATTTTGAATCTATAATGCGGTAAAGTGATCATGAAAAAAACAACTAAGGCCGGGGTGGGGGGAATTCTGGCGGATTGGAGGGCGGCGGCTTGGCCAGTGGTGACTGGGGACTGTGAGTTGGGACGGTGGGGACGGTGACTTGGCCAGTTTGGGGACTATGAGTTCTGATTGAGAATTTATAGCTTTTGGGCCGGTATTGGCCGTGCTGGGGCCGTTTTCCCGTCGTGCCGGGGTGTCTTCTTGGCTTGGACAGGCTGTATAGTAGAGTGAATTTGAAACTGGCAACCAGCTGGTAGGCCTAGGCCCTTCATGGGCTGTTGAGCCAGACATACATACAACTTGAATAAACAAGTATTTAAAGCCTAGGTGATGGTGATGCTTACGTGGTGAATTGGTTTTTACAGAAGAAGACGTGTGAAGTTACTAAAATTACTTAGAACAAGATACCTACTTAGGGTATTATATAGAGATTTAATGGATAAGAAAAATAAGTGGAAATAATAACTATCTTAAAAATTAAAAACAAGAATTATTGAATCGAATACTGCTTTAATACGGCAAAAAAATACGGGGCACATGTTTTATAATAAGATCACTTTGAGTAGTACGTGATAAAAAAGCGCTGCTATTGATTTTCGACAATAATTAATATTGCTGTTCCCATGACCGATGTGTACTGTGTAGGCTACTCTGAAATGAACGCGTGAACGGGATCTTATCTCCACCCCATTAGATATTATCTTGATTCCAAAACTCGTATGAAAAAACTGCTATTTGAAGTTCGAGACCAGCGGTTGCCCTTACTTGTCGTGTTCCGAGATAATATCCTGATAATAGCGTTTAATTCAACCGATCAAGCTCTAAACTTGTTTCAATAAGGTGGAATCGATCGGTGGGAGACCTTAAGTTTATACTGAACTCATATATATAAACAAATATGTAGACTAAATTCAACCAATACAACTTGAGCACGTTAACCAGAGAACATAGTAAATAGAGTAGGTATATTATACCGAACTCATATGAACACAGGCATATTGAATAAATTGTACTGAACTGACCAATTCCGAAAATTTGGTCAGATCGAAGTAAGTCTGTAAAATTCAGGTTTTATTTTGTGCTAGATTGCCCAAGGCACCCGAATTGCAGCAAGAATAATCATTACTTCACCGCAACTCCGTATCATAGATAGAAAAGGCTCACAAGTTCCCGTTAAAGACACTACGGAACAGGTAATTTGAAACCTATTAAGTGGCAGAATTGTTTTTTCAGAACCTGTCCAGCTTGACTTTCGATGACGGACGACCAGTTCACTTTCTAACTTTTTTTATAAGGCATGCGCGTAATTCGGTTGACGCATGCGTACTTTGCATGTGTCTCTTCTAATAAATGTTGCATGCTAATTAATCCAACTGTGGATATTTCAGTCCTTTTTCATTCGCCTTTTCCGCTCTGGTTATAAATTATGATAGAAAATATGAATCCATCTGGACTACTTGTTATTAACGGTTATGTATATGCGATACAGATATCAAGAATACCTAGAAGTAGGCTAAATAATTGACTAGCATGTAATGATACAAATTACTTATTATTTATTGCATTGTATAGGTACACCACTTTTATGACTTGTAATAACTGTTCACTCATGAATTGGTAAACATTCTACATGTTCATTATTCTTTATTGCATTATGCAAGAGTAAAAATAATTTGATAGATGTACTAAGCTTATTTCATTGACAAAACTAATTTCCAATGAGAAATAATCTAGTCAGTTTAACACTGAATGTAATAGTTCTACTAATATCCTATTTAAACTCTAAATTAAGTAAGCCTATCAGTTTGAAGTCTTATATGAGAATAAGCGATCTAAGAAATCCTTAAATAGCTTTCAGAACAAAAAAAAAAAGTTTCTTTGAGTAAGATAAAGAGAGTAATGGAAATGAAAAGAGAAATTCATTGAGAATAGTTCCTATGACATGAAAACAGAAAACGCTTCCTAAATCTGGATGGATTGTTTACAAATAATGTAACAAAATCAGGCCTGCAATATTATTTCCGCGTAGGCCACAAGATAAGATGATGCCGGCCTGGTTGGCGCAGTGGGCTAGGGCGTCACAATCTTCAGTCCGCTAGCACTGCCGCAGGTCTGGGTTCGAATCCCAGTGGAATGGCTGTTTTTCACCACATCAATCACCATCGCATTCAACATCCATCACCCACGCACAAGCTAAAATGCTTATGTGGGCATCACCGCAATAAAAAAAAAAATGTTTTGGATAAATAGAAACGAAACTAAATCTAACTTCGAGCGGTAAATTAGCGAATGGTTTGTCCTCACCACACCATCACAGCATTAACGCGGCCGTTCAAACCTTGAACTGGTGTTTCCTAATAACTTATGTGACTGATTTTAATATTGAGAAAAGTCACTTTCACTAAAATCCGACTGACACACTGGGTGCTCATTTTACTACGTAGTAGCATACTATTTTAACAAAATTCCTCGATTATCAACGATACGACGATATAGGCTTACTAGCTACCACTTTACTACGAAACATACTTAACCATAGAACTCGATTTTTCTCTGTGGTGGTAGGCTCAAAAGCTAAAAGCTCGATTATAATTATCATCATATACTACATTTACTACTCGACACATACATGTGTAACTCTACGCTCTACGTCAGTTATATTATATGCTATATAATATGCTATAGAATATACTAAACCGTGGTGCTCACAGGTCCATAATCTTTAAAAGTAGGCTTACAACAGCGTACGTGAATGAAACTAAAACATCTGCGATCCATTTTGATCCGGGGACAAGGTTCAAGGTGCTGTAACCACGGCACATCGTGATCAAATACACCGCGAAACATTGAGAAATTCAACGGTGAGTGGGTGAACCGTGAACTTGCATAGCTGAATAAAATTAATGAGTGTGCTTGTTTTACCATTATTTGTTTACTGTTGCATCATTTACGGTAGTTTTGTTTGCATAGAGCAGCCAGGGCCACCCTGAGAAACAAACAGCAGATTCCAACAGAACTGGCGGTTGGCGAGTGACTGTTATTAATACTCGGCTCTCTCAGGGCAGTTAGCGAGCGGTCTGTGAGAGCTTATCAAATCAATAAACAACCTCAGGTGAACTATTCCGTTCTCGTGAACAGCTTCCAGGCTGTCCTGATAGAGGCGAGCGTGAGTAACAGAATTCGCCAACGGCCACTTTTTTTGGCGTCTGCTATACTTGTGGTCATTGGCGCGTGATGGCCCTCTCACGAAAATTTTCACCCACATTTTTTTCGACTGCATAATCGATGATGTTGGCCAATACTATTTCAATCAATCTTTCCTAGTTCGGGGTCAGTGTAGTTATGGATCAAGAACCCACAAATAGCACCTTATATTCAGCTAAAGGTGTATACTATAAGGCGTTTATCTATAGATAAACTGAAAAACTTCAATAAACAACAAACTACTGGAAGGTGGAAGGCGACATATTATTAGAAATAAACATGTTCTGCAATATTTGGTTTTGTTTTCCAATCATTTCAAGTGCAATCATGGTTTTTTTTTTATTTTTCAGAGAAAAACATCCTCAATATTTGGTGTTTGTTCGTCAATTACATCATTTCGAACATTCTATTTTGTGAACTGTATACGAGTGATCCCATTACGGTATTAATAATATGCTCTGAACAGAAATATAAAAAAAGTACTTTCAAAAACGTTTATAAGTAAATTTACCTACAATAGTTGCTAAAAAAATTTCCCTTTCCACTACCCCCTTCTAGCTCTTCTCTATTTCATAAAACTTACCGGTTAGTCCCTTCCTTCTTAATTGTTATTCAACCCATGTTGGATATTTCATCATCTTCGATATTGTTCTCCAATTGTGAGGACGTTGATCTCAAACTAGTGATTTTCGAAATCTTCTCAAAATTTTTTTGACGAGATGAGGGTAGTCAAAGTTTGTCATGCCACCGAGTATTATGTGTTATCCTGTATCGAGTATTGTGTTAAGAACTCCTGTAGCATTAGAAAGAATATATGGCAGAATGTACAAGATCCCCTAAACTTTTTGCATCTACACATCTACAGTATGCAAATTTTCATGATGTGTGAAACTTACACATGGTTGCGGGTATCACTCAACTTGAATTCAAATACTATACTTCAAGCCCACATTGTAGCCAATTTCGGTAAACCTGAACTGTGAACAACTTTTAGGTGTATCCTCTCTTGTTAACTAGATAGGAGAAACATCTTTCACAATGTTATTCACATTTTTCAATCTGTGGTTTTTCCCACCCTTTCGATGATTGGTTGATAAGAAAAATATCTTTCAGAATTAAATGTGGAGCGCTGGCGGCTCGTGCCCACGAAACAGGTGAAGTGCTCGTAACTTTTACTGTACAGCACTTCACCTGTTTCGTAAAACGAGCCGCCAGTGTTGTGAAGTGAATAAAATGTTTTATTCAAACTTCTAAATCTGTGGGTTGTTCTCACTCTTTGGATGCTTTCTTGATAAGAAAAAGATCTTTCATATTGAATGTAGAGTGAACAAAATCTTCTACACCATAACTTGTCCCCATATTCACGATGCTATGTTTGATAAGAAGGAGATCTGTTTAGATTATATAATACGTATGCAGAGTAAACGAAATCTCACACTCACTTGCCATACGATTTCCTCTCAATTCGGAGCAAGGTGAGGCCTCCTTTCACTCACTCACCTGAACCGGAGCGTTCCGATTTAAATAAGCAACACATTCCGCCACTCAATAATGAATGGTTGGCAATGAAAATCAGCTCGTTTATCGAGTTTACCGACGAGTCATTGCTTATAGTCTTTCAAAGCAAAGAAGACATTCTGGCAAGATGTGAAAATGACTCCAGCTCTGTCAATATTGGTTCAAAAATTATAATTTTGATCTAAAATTGTACATTAGAATGTTTTGCACAATTTGAGAGAAAATTTCTAATTTTTGAACCAATATTGACCGAGCTGGAATCATTTTCCAATTTTCCAAAATGTCTTGTTTGTTTGGACAGACTATAGCAAATTGGAGATTTATAACTCAGTTGTAAAATGATGTAAAACAGAACCGGATCATTTCATAGTTTACGACCTGCAGTTCTATTGAAAGAACCACTTGAATATTTCAAATAACAACTGAATGTAATTGTCAGTGCAGTTGAAAACTTGAAATAACTGAATGAAATTGACAGTGCAGTTGAATTGACATTCAGAAGGTGAAAACTGTCAGATCCTGTCGCTGAATTTTATTTATATTACGTTTAATGCATGATAATATCATTCAATACATTATTTGATAATATTGAGTATGTAATAACATGTCTACTGCTATTCAATTGATAGATGTTTGAGGAAAACCTGGAAATAATACAGTGAGACTCTGTAGAGAAATCGAACAAGATTGGAAAGTTGTGAAGTGAGGAAGAGTTTTAGCATTGTTAAACACTGTAAAAATGTTAAAAGAAAGGTGTCTTTTTGAAAAATTCGATAAGAAACTCGATGTTGAATGATGGAACATTAAAAAAAAATTTTATGTACCCATGTAATAATATTATGTTAGTACAGTTACTGACGATCTCCACGGGAAAGGTGTTTGAAAGATAAATGTCATATCGAATATGTGACAAGAGTGAGAAAGCAACAAAGTTATTTCCTACAGAAATAAATTATAACAATAAATCGTGTTTTGAGAAGAGTACATGAGATACGTAATAAAATGACTGCTCTTGTTTTCCAGAGAGACTCCTCATTACTGTACTTTAAGTCTTTCTTTATATTCTTTCAAATATCATGTATCGTGCTCATATTATATGAAAAAAACTTGAAAATGAGAGAATCTAGAAAAGAGAAACAGAAAAGTAAGTTGAGGAAATAAGAAAATGAAGGAAGAAGAGTTTAAATCTCATTAGACTTGGAGACTTGAGACTGCTCATTAGGAGGTCGACTCAAGGACTACCGAGTCCATGACAATCCCTATTCTTGACAATAGTGCTTCCAAACGGGACTTGCTGAAGCTTTTTTTTCATTGACAATCAGTTTCGTAGGAAGCCATCAGGCCTCTTAATGGGACTTTTATGTTTTTAATCCATTTTGAGTGAATCTATTGAGTTGTTTCAACAAGCTGAAAAGCCTGTACTTGGCACGAGAATGTTGCTTTTTAGCTAACAAAGGTAATTGAGAAGATGCTACCGAATGTCTCATTGAAGCCTATAAGGTCATTTGTCTCATGTTTTGAAAAGATGAATGCTCAGTAGAAGAAGAGAACTCTCCAAAGTTACTGAAGAGAAGTTATGCAGTATTGTATAGTGAGAGCTGAATGGATGAATTGAATTTCCGTTTTTAAGTTTCATTGAAGTAATGGTTGATGGATGAGAAGGAAGTTATAGTATCGACTAACATGTCTCTCATGTCAATGAAGGGTAATGAATGAATTGAAAGGTTCCAGAATTAATATCATAAGAAAACAATGTAAGATAAATATGTAAAGATTAGTAATAGGTAGGTACTTTTTCATTATTAAGATTATTGTGCATTATTATTTTAAATAAGGAATCATTGGAATCATAGGAATCATTGTTTTGAATGTTATGTGCTCAAAGTATTATCTTTTTGTAAATAATTATTATCCTTAAGTATGAGGATTCTCGATTTTGCGACTGTTTCTGGAAAACACACCATGTTAATCTAGAATGTGACACAACAAAATAGTTTACAAATTTTCACAACACTCAAGTGGCGATCTTTAAAAGAAGCCGCAGCGGTCCCTTTTGGTATGTTTGTTATTTACATAACCCATCTTGTCTCGAACTATAAATTCTTAATCTGTCCCAAACTATTTGTTTGTTGATGTTTTTGTGATAAATCACGGTGACTGCATCACATGTTTTCCCTCTTGTTTTCGACTTGGAAATCCTGGTTGTTTAGGAATTCCCTAAAGGAGTCTGAGCCCAAATTTTCAGCTTCCATAATTATGTTTGTTTTGTGGAGTG
>CM029555.1:18902037-18917984 GCA_017141385.1 Sogatella furcifera
AAAAATTTAAAATTTCAATATCATTTCATGCGTAAAAATGCATTATTGCATGCTCCGTAATAGGATCTGATGTCTTCTTATCAGATAATACGGAGCAAACAGCATTTACACCGAATAGATAGGTAGTTTTTGTGAGAAAACCTACACACACTCAATAGAGCCGTCAATAAGCCCTCAACTTGCCTCAACACACTCAAACTTGACCTCAACAAGTTTATGGAAAATTCACTAAATCATTTGAGAGTATTTCAACGTTTGATTCGAATGGAATTACAGTTACATGGAATTAAGTACATGGAAATAGCTTGAACAATTCGATTTATTGATTTTTACTTATCAGGATTTGTTGAATTTTATTGAAAATTCTATAGATATTCCATAGTACATAAATACATGTTCTCTACAATTATTTTGATGAGGGGGTGAATGATGAGGGGATGAGACATGATTAGACCATCCGATTGAACTAACAAATACTGTAGGCGATAAGTTGGAAATTCATGTAAAAATACAGGTACTATGTTAGGAGCAAACCATCCTAAATCATAGGCATATAAGAAAAGAGAAGCCGAATCAGTAAGTTTTGATTACTCTTGTAGCTCTTTCATGAAACATTCACTAAATTTGAGAAAAGTGGTAGAGAGGAAATAGTTGTTTGATAGCTCATCACTACTGAATAACGATCGATCAAATTCTTGTTAAAATTGATCATTTCGACACGTGAGAGATTCCGGATTAGCAATAAGGATTTAGACATGGAACAGGAACTCTAAAACTCAAACAGGATGCATTATAATTGCTTATGTGAGTTCTAGTACGACATTAAAATAATTAATTATTCATGACTTGAATTTTTCATGCAAATATAATTGAAAGGCTTCTTATTTCTACCTGTTGTCCTGATAAGCCCACATCGATATTCACATTTAAATCTGAACCAAAACAAGAAAAAGCTCCTAACTCTCAAGATTATTCAATCTTCCTTTTGGGAATTTTTCACCACAAGAAAAAGTAGAAAGCATCTCACTCTCCACTCAAATCGTGCTAAAATTTGTAGGTACCAAAAGTACCTCTTATAATGAAATAATTTTTAAATCAAACATGAACTATTCGTTTTCACCTTCTCAATAAAAAAAACATAATAATGAAATTGGATAATTTATGGAGCATGTGGGAGTTATTTTTTGATATCGATCCAATCAAGGCTTTTCGAATTTATAGGAGAAGGCTCATTTTAAAACTGTATCCATTTATGGTCCTTGTATCAATAGCAGTTGAAACAAGGTATAGAAGGATCTAGGTTAATCCAGGATCAATCAATCCATTGACTTGAAGTGAAGTTATAGTGAACTTCTATTGATAATACGGGTCTATGGAAATCACGTTGTTTCATATATATTAATACGAGTATATGAGACTCAATTCATCTTAAAACAGGAAATACGATCTTATAGAAATTACTTTGCCCAGCACTGGCGGCTCGTGCCCACGAAAGAGGTGAAGTGCTCATATCTTTTACTGTACAGCACTTCACCTGTTTTGTGGGCACGAGCCGCCAGTCCTCTGTTGCGAAAAATGAAAAGCTAAACATATTTATTAGGTAACTATTGTGGTTCGAGTAATACACTGATCTCTGGGCTTGCGCGTGAGTAATGGGAAGGGTGATGATGAGAGTTGATAACTACGTTTCGGCAATATAAAGTTAGAAGAAGAATATAAAAGTTCCTCTTCACTCGTTTCAGGTAGTAGGGACCGACGTCTCAACATCTCCTCCAAGAAATGGGAAAGTAGTTCTTGGCTGAAACCTGCATTTTTAACTGGAAACTAATTAGAATTAGAATCTTTCATTCATTATTATTATCAGACTGTTCCATCAGTTTGAAAATAGGGCGTCCTTGATAACCAACACTTCCACAATTTGTAAGTTTAAAATAAAATTTTTAACCCGCTACCATAATTAGCAGAATACAAACCTGTAACTTCAATTACATTCAGCTTCTATTTTAGGTGCGGCAATTACACGCATAACAAGTCTGCATTCCAAACTAGCAAATATATATTCAAAAAATAAACTCATGAATTTTTTGTGAAAATTTGAAGGCTGGAACCTATCACTTCAAGTCATATTTAGCTACTATTTCTGGGGCTGCAATTACAACAAAACAAGCCTTTGGGCTACAAGCATATTAATTTTGAAAATATAACTCTACTTAAAGCATTTTCGTTACTTTGATACATGGTATAATTAGTTAGTATGATTCCGGGCTCAAGCCAAATCTACTTTCAAATAGGAAGTCTTAATTCCAGGTTCAAGTTGAGGGACATATGAAAAATGAATTGTAAATCGTACAATATTACCTGCTAAAGTATGTTGTTAACCGTTCAAAAGCTACCATTTTCCTGTTACACTGTCCATAATAATTATAGCGAATGATTTTTAATCTATTTCTGACCACTTTACAATCAATAAACAAATACTGGAGTGATTGTTGGCCATGAAGGTCACCTAACAACAAAGGTTGTTTAAGTATCGTATTCCTAATTATGATACTGATTATAATGTACATTGTACAGGCTGGTAGCCAATCTTTGATAAATAGTGGATAATCTAGAAGCAGAATCTAGAGAATATTATGCTACCTGTGGAAGGTCTCTATGTACTTAATTTAATATAATTTCCGATTTGGTATGACATGTATGAGATATGGGATACAATGTATTTCAGAGTTGAGAGTTACATCAAATAGAGTATTCTGGTAGGTATTGTACTTAGGACAGGTGTGTATGTGTGAGTGTTTGGAGATTGTAAACCACGGTACTTACAACAACATTGAAGTTAGTCGCAATCATTCTTGTTTCTAGTTTTCTCTCTCTTTTAAACATTCCCTCTCTCTCCAACCCCCACACCTTTGCCCTGGGCGTTGTTTTATTACTCGGAAACCGTACTTACTGCAAAATATAACATAATTACAATCCAGATACAACGAGGTCGTTATATACGGTTTTCCGCCTATTGCTGCAATGTATTTGAGTCTGGTCAGAGACGTAGGTGCGTTTTTTAGTGTGTGTGTGAACGCGCGCGTGTGGGGGTGTAGTCACTTCTGCAGTAGCTGACAGCAAGGAATATCGACGTACAGACTGTACTCTAGCTGACAGTTACAAACCGCAAGCTAATGTGATGAAAAAAATTGAGTTAATCATAAGTAGCTTGAAGGAAGTTAATTTCGTCCATTACAAGATTTTGATTCGTATCATTATTGTTATGTTGTTGATTACTGTTAGTTATAAGGTAGTCTTTCCAAGCAAAGAAGACATTATGGTAGGATAGGAAATTGACTCAAGTTGGGTCAATATTTCTTCAACAATCATGAAATTAATTTCAAATTGTAGAAAACATTCCGCTCTACAATTTGAGACCAAACGTATAACTTTTGTTCCAATATTGACCGAGCTGGAGTCTTTTTCCCATCTTGCCAGAATGTATTCTTTGCTTGGGCAGACTATTTTATCTCGGCATTGCACTGCGACTGAATCAAAATTCAGAAAAGGCGAGGTTGTGGGTGCTGAACTTCCTGAACTGTAAATGTAATTTGTTTTTTGTCCATTCCTAGTGCACTGTCAACGTTATCGAGGTCTAGTGCATCATGGAAACAGAGAGACGAATGATGATTACGGTCTCGTCATCAGCTTCAAATCACCTTTCCTCCATGTTGGTAGGATGATTAATTAGATCTACTAGATTTGGTATGTTCCTTGAGTAGAAAATTTTGAAAGTAAGTCTATTGAGCTCACCATCAATTATCTATTGTACATTACTGTATGAATGAATGGAAATAAAAATAGTAATTAATAGATCATGTAGATTTGAGTTGTTACCTGCATTTAAAAAGGAACAGTTCAGGGTGTAAGCATGTAGACCTTGCACCAATAAATAATTTGTATCTTCTGAACATTGCTCAATGGAATGTTTGAAAAAGATAAATTATTGTAATGAAGTTAGTTAGCTTAGACAAGGTAAATGCAGAGAGATAATAAAAGTGAATTATTCATACAATCTTCTTCTTCCATATAGCCTACTATATTTTTATTTATTGAGAATATTACAGAATTTATAAATAAATGTTTTTCTTTGTACTATATCAAGCTAAGGTAGAGTCGAGCTTGTCAACTCTATATATAAAAGCGAATATAGTATATTACTTTACTTGTATACCTAGATCAATCCATTTCATACTCTGCTATTTATAACATAGTTTTCTCAATGGTCCTGCTTTTTCGAGTCCTTATAAGATAGCAATTTCCGATCACTGAGAAAAACCATGAAAATGGCGAGATTAAACACTTTGTACGCTTTGTTGTCTTACAATGAAAGTATCTTCTCATTGAAAAAGCACGAGTGATTATAATTCTGAAAGTGAATTGAATAGCCTACAATTAAAGACGGAAATTTATTGTTTATTCTTGAAAAATATGAACCCCACTTTATGTTTGGACAAAATTTTCACTACGCTGCTATTTTAAAAGCTATTCCTTGCTCGGAAATTCGACTAAGTGATTGTCGATGTTGAAGAATTGTTCCAGAATGAAATAAAATTAACTGATATTGTCAATTCTACCGTTTCTTTCTGGTACAGGATCATGGTTTCGTGGTTAGATTAAACACGCAGGTCAAATTTTCAAGCTTACTGTATAAAATTGACAATATCAGTGTGCCTGATTTAATTTATTGCTCAATATCATAAAAAAGATGTAAGATCACGAAAATTACATGAAATGTAGTAGCATTTGAAAATGTTATCAACTTTGGAGAGCCATATACAGTATCTCCCGAAAATTAAAAACAGAAACAAAGAACTTTAAGCCAAGACAGAAGAAGTAAAAGGCCCCTCAACAAAACCAAATCCGCTCCACATTAATTAACTAATGACTGTTAATTTTCGACCGCGGCCAATATTTCGCCCTTAGCGGACTCTCGCACGCGCCACCTCGTGCGGCACGGGAAGGCCAGTGAGTGCGGGAAGGTCCTCCACACTAGTCTGTCCAAGCAAAGAAGACATTCTGGCTAGATGGGAGAATGACTCCAGCTCGCTCAATATTGGTTCAAAAATTATAAATTTGAATTGAAATTCTAGGAAACATTCTACTCTACAATTTGAGACTAAATTTATAGTTTTTGAACTAATATTGACTGAGCTGGAGAAATTTTTCCAGCTTGCCAGAATGTCTTTTTTCTTGGATAGACTATACCGCTGAACTGGAACTGGTTAGAAAGGAAAACGCGAGGCGTGGCGCGAGCCGCAACTTCTCTTTCTCTCTTTTCTCTCTCACACTCTCTTTATCTATCTCTTATATTAACTATCATTCTCTCTACTCTTTTTCTCCTTAACTCCCTTGTCCTCTCTCACACTCACTCACTTACGCTCCTACCCTCTCTCTAATTCGCTCATTCTTCTTGTCTCTCTCTCGTTCGCTCTCTTTCTCTTGGCGGAGAAAAATGAAAGTGCACAAGCCAGAAAAGAAGGTTACTCTCGCGAACGGACAGCGCAAAAGGAGCAGAAGGATAACAAGACTGATAAGAGGAGAGGAGAGACTGCCAAATGATAAGCAGCACGTATATGCACACGGCTACCGTTCTGGTAGCGTTGCATGCTAAGGAATAAATAGATGGTTCAATGTGGAAACATCCTGAAATCATCTTCAGTGATTTATTGCTTTCATGGAGAAGTTTACTTTATCAAAATAAATTATCATTTGACTGACTTATTCGTCAAACTGAGGGTACTCTAGTTTAAATGCTTTGAATTAACTAATGTCAACAGTCTATTCCTCATACTAAAGTTTCTAGATTGGAAGTGAAGTTGCAGCGATCTTCAATCTTGAAAGAAATGAGAACTGAAATCTGAATCTTTAATAAATAGAAAAAAAAACAGGAACAGCAGAACACAACATAGTTCGAAAAAATCCTCAAGATTACACGAAAAAAATTTATAGACTTCAGAGAGACTTTTTTGAAATCGAGACACTGTGAAGAAACTGAGAATCAAATTCGAACACAATATTTTAATTGAACAATATCTTTCTGTTGATGAAACTCCGAAATGAAACAAACGAAGAAGAAGAAGAAGAAGAAGAAGAAGAAGAAGAAGAAGAAGAAGAAGAAGAAGAAGAAGAAGAAGAAGAAGAAGAAGAAGAAGAAGAAGAAGAAGAAGAAGAAGAAGAAGAAGAAGAAGAAGAAGAAGAAGAAGAAGAAGAAGAAGAAGAAGAAGAAGAAGAAAGGAAATAGAAAGAAAAGAACGAAATGGTAGAGGCCTGGAGACCTGACAATGACTTAATGCAAAGAACAGTCAGTATTTAATCAGCTGCATCCTGGCAATATCACTTGCTATCGATAGTATCGGAGGATTGGGCAGCCAGCCATTGACGTGCAGTTGGAGTCATCACTTGTTATCCACCTTCAACTAACTCATCTATGGCTATCACTAAATTCACCTTCCAGCTATCACTATATCCCAGCTATCTTTAGTGATAGTGAAAGCATTAAGAGCGATGAGTATCAGACAGCCAGACAGTTACAGTGGTTGGCTAGGGGCCACGACGAGAGACGCAAATAGAAGTAGGGAAGGTGGAGGCACAAGAGAGAGGAAAAGGAGGAACAAAATGAAGATGAATTTGGGAGGAATGAGACAAAGTCAGGATATGAGAAAAGAAGGAGAACGAGAGGACCAATTCAAAGGGAATCATTGGAAAATTCAATGAAGAATAAAAAGAGGGTAGCGATAGGGAAGTAAATAATGTGAAGTAAAGAAAGTGAAGTAAATAGGGAAGTAAAGAAAGTGAATAATGCAAAAAAAAATAAGAGGATTGAGCAGGAGAGATGGAATGAATGGAATGAGAAAAGAAGAGAAGGGGTGGAGGGGGAAGAAGAAAATGGATATTTAAATGGAAAAAACGGGAGCAGAAATATTAAGAGAGAGAACAGAGGTTTAAGGAAATGAGAAAAAGAAGGTTAAATTAATGAGAACAGGAGGAGAAGGAAAAAGTTTAATGAAAAGTAAAAAGATTAATGATCAAGGAGAGTTTAACAGTAGGTGAGGAAAAGAAAATCTAGAAAAATGTGGAGAAGCATTACTGAAAATGTGAAGAATTACTGAGCCACTGGGTGATTACTTGCAATCTAATGAGGTGGATTGGTGGCAAAACGAAGGGGCCAGGAAGGGCAGAAAATGTCCCCTTGATCCCATTGACCCTTGAAAATGTAGGAAGATTCAGAAGAGTCGCCCCAAACCCTGCACATTCAAAGTTCACATGCCGCTCACGATCATGAGTGCATGAAACAGTACAATTGAAGCATGTAGATTTCATCACTTGTAAAAAGATATTCGAGTTTTGCCTTTCAATCATCACTGTTAATGGATAAAAATGGACGCACATCTTCAGAGGGATAAGAAAATACTTGCTGTAAGAGAAGGCCTGAAAGTAGAATTGACTTGAATTTTTTGGTGCGTTTCTAGCGAATAAGGGTGCTCCAAACTGAGAACGCATCTAACACAAAAATACACCCCTGATCATAAAGTATCACTTGAGGAATAAATGCATCGACACTTCTAGGTGCCTTCCGAACGTACCATAAGCAATCCAGCGGAAAACAGTGGAAGAGGAAGAGAGTTAGCAAGAGTGAGAGGCAAGGAAAAGGGAAGGAGCTTGGCAGAGTGGTGGCTGGACGACTGAAAGAGAGAGGCGAGTTGAGCTGCGGTCGGTCAGTCAGTCGACGTCTCTAGGCCGAACCGCGACGTGGTCCACCAGCAGTGTGTGTGTGTGGGGCCCCTGTTTAAGGACTCTCTCTGCAACCGCGTGCGGTACATGTGCCAAGTTCGCGAAATTAAAGTAATTTGAATTGATTCCAATCAATTCAAGTCGACTAGACAGTATAGGCTATGTATCTGTTCAACAGGACTGGATTCTCCATCATGCAGCGTGCAAACAGTTTGAAGTTTTCGCTTGTAGCGTTTTTGCTTTTGGGCGTCTGTAGTTTAGGCGCTAGTGAGCCCGCTGCCAAAGCGGCTAAGTCGTCGGCTACATCGAGCAGTGGATCGCAACCGGCTAGGATTAAAAAACAATCAGGTTAGTGAGTTTTTGCAACAAGTTTTCAACACATCTTTCGTGAAAGTCGAATCAACTGGAAGATTATAACTGAATTATTGTGATTTTGAAAGCTTATATCAAAAGTGGAAGTCGATAATATACTAAATCAATCCACTTGCAAGGGAAAATGTTGTGTTAAGATGAATAAAAAAATTTAGAATTTTGATTGTTCTAAGAGTGAACAGTTTCTCAGCTAACATCTTTCTCTCACGTCTTACATTTCAACATCTTATCTCACATCTTATAGAATTGCTGCTGGTTGCATTTGTCAATCTAAATAAACTATTCGAAACAGCAATCAATTAGTGGAGGATGAGAATTCTTAAAGTACCTAAGGGTATTTCACCATACTTCATCAGGGTGACTTTATCATTGCGTTTTTTTGTTTACTTCATTTGAACTCAATCACTGTCGTCAAAAAATTGGAGAGTGGTTACATTGCTTTACTTTTCTTAACAGCTTCCAAATAACAACTATTCTTTGAAATTCTCCACATTTCTTAAAAAACGCTTCCTCTGAGATCGAATGTCAACAGCTCAATTGTCTGAATACTAATTTTAGTCTTAGAGTTTCTCATACCCAACAGGATTCTAGGATATCCAACAAAAAATCAAATCAGACGTCTCTCCTCTTCAAATTAAAATTTGGAATTTAGAAAATGTATTCCAAGCATTCTGCTATAAAATCGCATATTCATCTACAAACGTTTCGTTCTCATAAAATACTTTGAAAG
Organism: Sogatella furcifera; assembly: GCA_017141385.1. Taxonomy (NCBI): domain Eukaryota; kingdom Metazoa; phylum Arthropoda; class Insecta; order Hemiptera; family Delphacidae; genus Sogatella; species Sogatella furcifera. Next base: position 18,910,913 of record CM029555.1, read on the forward strand.
ACATTTGAAATGCTACAAGGAATAATAAGACTCATTGGACTACAGGATTGTCTCTGTAACTGCTCTAGAGTAATAAATTACTTGATGAGTTTTGTCAAAATAATACTTGATCAATAAGGATCTCTTTAATGAATTATTTGTAGGATCAATTTTGCAGGTAACCAATTCATTGGAGAAAATATCTGGTTCTTATTATTTTTCGACGATTTTCCAAATTGAATCTTCATTGAGTCCACAATTATAAAAGCATCAATTATTTCATTTTTCTCTACATTTTTGAAACCCTCAATCCAAAAAGCACTGAACCAGTAAATTTCATGTTTATTTAAATTACTCTTGTTGAAACTAAATTAATTTTTCTACTTCCCTGTCCCATTACTGATTATAAAATGAACCTAGTTTCTACGAAGTTTCTCTACGTTTCTCGTATTTTCTCGAAAAGGAAAATCATCGAAATTATTTATTAACACTTTCTCATTCCACTTTTCCTAAAGAGACTCACACACCTCTTTTATGAAACTCTACCAAAATCCAGTGATAAATTGCATGTCATTATTAGACACCAAAAACAAGCCTGAATGTAGGATCAGTCTTTACTAATGGTGTGACCTTAATAGTTGACTATTATAATAAGTACCTTAAAATAAGTTGAGTATCATCCATTAAAACCTCATCAACACTGCTCATCTTATTTTAGTCAATGGTGTCAGTGGGCCTCCCTATAAAACTTTATTTATCGATAACGATTATATTAAAAATCACGCTGGAAGAATAATGACCTGTGCATTAGAAAGAGAAACAGAAATCATTGTGTTTATGATCAAATATAATTTTACAATGTGAGATATTTAATAAATTTATTGTTTTGAATTATATGATTCAATAATTAGAGTTTTAAAATTATAGTTTCAATTGAAAATAGGAAAAATTCTTTTGAGTGAGAATTATATTATGTCCTCAATATTCCATATGGATGGAATGTGGTAATTAATAAACATTGAAAAATCCTTGAAATTGAATATTCCATTTGAGGAGTGGTTCTCTAATCCAAATTCTCTATTGAGGTTATCAGGCTCATTTCCAAAACTTGATAATAATAATAATAATAATAATAAACATTTCTATTTATTAGAAATAATATGAGGAACTAATGAGAAAGGATACATTTTTCCTCATGAGAAATCAATTTACTTTTTTTTAATCGTATGCAACATGAATTCCATTCAACTTTTCAAGGAAAAATACAGTTGTATTTAGTGTTTCCCTGTATTTATTGATCATAAGTTTCGTTTTTGAACAAATTGACGAGCTCTCCAAGTGAAACAAATGATTATGATATTTTAAATAAATACATGGAGCTGAGACTCAATAGATAATTTTTGTGTCATATATTCTCAACTCCAAACCACCAGGACTTGAAATGTTTGTAAAATAAGCCTAACAATGATTTCTATTCATTATTAGCCCTCCTCCCAAGACACTATACTTTATTCCTTCCTTTGAAGATTTCTATGAATAATTCCAATCAGTCTTCTTGCTAAATGAATCACACGTTCAAAACAAAATTTTCTCACGTGAAAAGTATCCCCAACAATTAATAATCTATTAGACAGTAATTAGTTAATTGAATAGCCACCTATCAACTGTCAACTGATTTCCCTCCACAGGAAATTTCAGATGAGCTTGTCTCATTAAAAGTGATTGAGTCAATTTGAACGTATCCAATTTTCCAGTATGTGAAACAATCAGTCACAATAGAGCGTTGAGAAAAAATCCTTTCAACTTTCGTATCCTGCAATAAGTTTTGATTTGTACTAATGAACCGTCCAAAACATCGAAGATTATTTTAATGATCAACACATCATTTTTCAGACCGATTGTTTACAATAGTCATACATCATTTATATTATTACTTACAGACATAAAACGTTAATTAAACAGTTTTATTCGTGCAAGCAGAAAGATAAAGGCCGATAGAGAACTTTCAGACCAACATTACAAGAAGAAAGTGGACAGATTAGTTCAGATGAGTTTCTCTTCGAAACAAGTCGAAATCTAAACCTTTAAATGACGCAACTCATGACTCATCATCAACAAGCTTTTTCTATTTTCATCCTTATGACTTGTGGAAACAAATTAATCTCATGAGCCTTTACGGGAAACATCAATTGTCATAATTTATGAGAAAGTCGGATTGATCTATCAAAACAGAACCCAGTATTGGTTTTTCCTACGTGTCTTCTAGAAAAGATTCTTCCTGAATCAATAAAATTCCCATAATAGAACGTTAATTGCTAGAGATGTCATTCATTATTCAGACAGAAGAGTCTAGGTATTGATAGATCTAGGTGCTCCAGAAATCAATGAAGAGGAGAAAATCTTGAAACCGTTTTCTAAATATTGTAAATGTTATAGCCTAATACAAAAATTGAAGTTGGATTTTCCAAAAGTATTGGTTCCAAAGTAATACAGTAGCCTGAATGTTTATTAATTTTTTAAAAGTGTTTGGACAATTTTTTATCAATTGCCAATCCAAGAATCCACAAACCAATTATCCCATTATTAATACTCTTACCTTATTCCGACTATCTCACAGTTTAACAATTTATCTAGTGTTATTTGACTAGTTTCAATCCTTTCAATCTTTTCTAAACTTTCTTTCATAATATATTTCAGTTTGTGAGAGTCCTGCATTAGACTTATGTCAGATAGAAGACTTGATTTGATATAGGCCTACACCATTTAAAACCATAAACACAAACTATACTTTGTTTCTTTGAAATATCCTGGATTAAAATTAATTGAATACTTCCACACATCACAAATATTACACAATGTTTTTTTTATTGGTAAAAAAACGACTGTACAAAAAAGCCAGCTGTGTAATATTGTTTCGTCAATAACAGCATATACCATATAAGAGAGTAAATAGTTTTTATCAGTATCCCATGATATAAATTCAGTACAGATAGTGCGATCTTTCAGGGTGACCGATTTCTCAAGTAGTAAATATTTGTTTCGCAATGTTTATACGCTTGTATGGGTTTCCTCAGTTGTAGGTGTGTTCTGGTTTTGATCCTTAATGATTAATCTGACCGCATTCCTTTGGCAGGAAGGTGCATTGCATTGCATTACAGGGCGTTAATCGATTCCGTTATTTCTCCGCATTATGTTATCCACGGTCATAGCAAGCAACAGCTCAAGGAAATATCGATAATTATTTCATCGTCAGTGAGGCGATATGTTTCAGTCTCCGTCAGACACGTGAATGACGTAATCTGTATGACAACCTTCAAAAGTGATGAAGGCTTAAATAAATGTGTGGACTCTCAAAATTGATTTGTGAGTAGATTTTGACAGCTTTGTTGATTTTGATGAGTTTTTGATAAGTCTGACAATGGATCTTGTTGAAAGGAATGACTGCGTTGTAATATTGTTTGGTTGTTGGTGATCGTGTTGTTTTTAAAAACAAAAAATAATTTTGTAAAAGGAAAAATTTTAACCTGATAACTTGTTGATGTCTATGGTTGACAATGTCAATGTCAGGTATGAGTTTCAAGTTTATTCGTGAAAATTTCTGGTACGTAATAACTTGGGAGACATGTCAGTAGATAAAATGCTCTTTTGAGTACTGAAAGAATAAGGAAAAATATAAAATTTGAAGTGATGGTATTATGCGACGTACTTATTGATTATCATTGGGAAATCATGAAGTTCATGAACAACATGTCATTTCAGAGCTGGAGACTAGTTCATTGAACAATTGAACAATTTTTAAACATTGTGAATTTGGTTGATTTCATGGAAGTCGAGGCTTAGGCTATGTGGAATATTTTTTTTGAAATATTAAATTTCTTTAATCTGGTAAAAAAAATAACAGACTAATGAAAGAGAATACATTATATCCCATTTCAGCTTTCTATATTGTGAATAGTAGCTAGGATATTTTCTTATTACAACCAATCAAGATCAAGTTATGTGACTATGGCCATTTTGATTTTATTGCTCTCCAGTAGGTAGTTTCTAGAGGTCCAGTAGGACTTTATTGCTTGCTAGATAGTATAACTCTATTAGGTTTCAAATCACCGGAAATATGTACAAAACGATACAGAAAAACGATCATTGAGACATTTGTTGTTATACTTTACCATGTGCTTAAAATTATACACATTATTGACTACCATCAGACATTCTTTTAGTGAAAGAAACTCTAAATATTCTACTGTTGTATAAATCAAAGTACACTTGAGCCTCGCTTCAAAACTGAATAGAAGAAAAGAAAAGTAATAAAATGTACAAAATGAGCGTTTATTAGAAAGTAGAGCTGAAGGAATGTTTAGCGTTGAATGACGAAGGTAGGACTTACGTTATTCATTCTCTAAATGCGCCGCTATGGAAGAAAAAATGGGATAACTTTGGCGTGACTAATAACACCAACTGTCTTTCCTCTTTCATTTCGCTCTCCTTACAAACGAAACAATCGCGATTTATTCATATTGTAAAGAATTATTATAATGTTTACTTCTAATAACTTCCGATGTTTGGAGATTTCGAAAATGAGTTTCCTTGAGAATTTTTTATAAAACTTATATAAACTTTTTTTAAACTTATTTCTTATAAAACTATATTTTTTATAAGAAGCTTCAAGTTGGTTTTCATTTCACTTTGATTTTGATTACATTCATTGATCTTAATTATAATGTTGACTTGTTGGCAGCCCTACGTGTGTATAGAGCTTACGAGAGATTGATAATGGTGTAACAACCGAAACCGGTATCTCGAATTTTTAATAAATCAGAGGTTTGACAATATCTTGTCTTTTCATTTTCTATGGATAACTACCACAGTATCACCTTTACAACCACTTAATAAGAGCTATATTGAAATATAATGGATTCCTTTTGGGGTATTTTCATGCATGAGTTGAAAGTGTTAATTATTCAAGAATACCTTTCATCATAGGCTAATATTTCCATTAAAAAATTGAGTTACAAGTTTCAAACGAGAAAAAACGTGGTTTAATGTTGTGTGAAATAAGAACCTCTAGTAGGAAGTACTGATATTATCATTGTTGTTTGTTCAACAAATGAGCATCGGTGGGTCCTTGATCTTTATTCAAAATCCTTGACTTCTTACAATCGAAGTATAGTGCGTATTCAAGAATCTAGTAGTCAATGAACTTGATCCTTGAACAGTCACAGAACTATAGATACATGGAATAGCCTAAATTCCTATTGAACAAAACGTGAAAAGAGTAGTAGGCTATATAAATAAGTCGAATAGCATTGCTAAGCATATGATAAAAAGGAAAGGAATAATAACACCCATTCATCGGTTTTTGAGAGGTTCATTTTATATTTCATGACTCAATGAAAAATGAGAAACTTCTATTCAAACCTGCTCAAATTTCTATTTGAACTTGCTTAAACTTCTATATTTAATATATATATTAAACGATATTATTATTTTGGTAACGACATGTATCACTCAGTATAAACTGAATCCCTAGATTTGGGATTTGATTAGCTGAGAGACTGATGCCCGGTTTTTCCAAGCACACTCGAATTTGAGGGACCCTCAAGTTTACTACATTTCCTATACTTATCAGAGAAAATGTCTGGGGCCTGAGGGTTTCAATTCCAGCTGAACAACATCCGTCCAAGCTACGGAATATTTCCTACCCAGCATTAAAGTCACCCTGAAATAACTGAGTAGAAATCCTTTCTTATCCAACCACTCTCAAAGTCACCCTGATGTGAATAATCGAGTACAATATCACGTAACTTATCTTAAATTGCAGTTGTTGACAGTTTGAAACTTATCAAACCACAAAGCGAAAGTCGCCTTTTATGACATATTTGGCCTTGTTTCGCCCGGTACTAGATAGATATTCGAACTTACAAGACAGGGTGAACTGCCTTCATAGATCATACCAAGTTCGTTCATGTTTCTCTAATGGTTTTCCTACTAGCCTCCAGCTCAATCATAATTCCTGCAGTATAAGTTACAATCTGGAATTTTTATCAATCGCATACTGAAACAGTTATTTAAATGTTGATATCAATCCAAGGCCAATCAACCGTTTAACTATTGTCCATCATAAAGTTTGCTACTTATTATAGGACAACACAATTTGCAATAAAATTCGTTAAAATCTGGCTTCAACAATCAAGTAAGTATGGATTACTTACAAAGAAATCATCTGAAGTAATCCGTAAGTAGGCTAATTGTAAAAATATTAGATGGAATAATTTTATGTCCTGTTCAGTCACAGAAAAGTGTGTTTCGGTAATAAATAACTGTTAATAATTGTGAAGAGTAGGCCTTTCTGGACGTTTGAAGTACAAATCGATAAAAGTAAGATAAATTCTTCCCATACTAAATGGAATGGTCCCAATGGACATTTATTCATAGCGGCCTACTAGTTGAGTATCTCCCCTATTATTGATGTAAATACTAGTAAGAGAAATCACTGGAATCAATAATAAGATTGTCCCCAGATTCATGAACTAACAATGTTAATTCTACTTCATTATACTGTAATTCAATGGAACAATCACTTGGGAGGTTGATATTGAATCTCTAGACATGGTACTATATTGACCGTTGCGTCATTCACTTATATAATAAATAATTAATCACTAATTCGACTCTGACGCAGCTGGAATTTCCTAATGCACCTGTAAAGGTTATTCCCATGGCTTAAGAGAAAAGCCATGATGAGAGCGCAAGTTATCACTTCCTTTCATAGTGTCGCGTCAATTAAGACTAACTTAAGTATAGGCTAGTTGAATTTGAGGAAGTGTTTGATTTAATCATCTTTTTGGGAATTCAAAGGGATTAGTTTCAAATGCCTTCATAAGAAATTCAAGAGACGGGGAAAATCTCAATTCAAGATTGCAGTAGATACGGGGAAAAGGGTACTTGGAGATTCTTCTTTTATTATAATTAAATGGTACTGATTTGATGATATGTGAATTAAAGAAAAGATATAGGCTAATTGTCCATAGAAATAAAATGGAATGGAATACAATTACACAGAACCTTGTGAAGCAATCGAGAAAGAAAATTT
>CM029555.1:18918484-19038558 GCA_017141385.1 Sogatella furcifera
CAAATTGTTCTCTAATTATCAGCTGACAAAGAAAAGAATAAAACACTCTCTTTACAGGAAAATGATAGAATTAATTGAATTGTAGAGATACAATGGTGGAGTATCACATACAATAATTATTAATTACTATAGAAAATAAGCCACCTTTCTTAGTGATAAATAATTGAATTGATTGAACCGAAGAGATACAATGCAGGAATATTACTAATAAGCGATTAAATTACTATGAGCAATTCAATTTATGGATAGAGGAAAACTCCTGACCTTATCATGCTTCAAATCTACATGAAAATCTCATAAAAATAATTCTCGCAGAAAACGACAATGCTGTGACATAAGACAGGGTCTTTCCCATGAATGTCAAACTTTCAATAAACTCTTTTGACATCCAATTAGAAAAATTTCTCACACTATCCAGCAAAATATGTGTGCGAGTGCCAGTAGTATTCTGTAAGAAAATAGTTGAGTCATTCTCATTACATAATGCACGGTAAAAATGAGCAAATAACTTTTCTCATAAAATTACGATAGAACTTACTTCCATTTAGTAGGCCTATCGTTCACAATACATGTGAAATGGAACTGTAGTTGAATGAAAAATAATAGTATGAAATGTACATTTTTTATGGAGGAACTGGTTTGTGTCGTCTGGAAGCTGATAGATTGCCGTTAGGTTTGTGGAGAAATAAAAAATGAATGAATTATTCAGGTAAAACAACTTTAGACACAACCTTCAAGCAGCAATTTATATCTATGCAAGATTGTCTGTCATAGATCTTTCAATTGATAGATCAACCACAAGATTGTTCAGATCAGACTTGTCTGTTGACTGTATTTGATTACAACGATCAAAGTTTAATAATAGCGGTTGACATTTCAGAGCGTGTAAGTTAATTAAGTACTTGTTGAAATAATGAAGAGCTAAGATGAGAGCATTGTTTGCTCTACAAACATAATACCTGCTAAGCTATTGTCTATCTTAAAGCTACTTCATTCCATCTATCCTCCAGCAATCTACCTTTACTCCTAGTACCACTCGAGGATGTTGATACTGCAGTTATCAAGCTATCACGGTATTTCACAAGGTAATTAATTCTTAAGAGAGCGTTGTTGTCTCAGCCGTTCTATGCTTGTTATGTCATTATTATTAGCTAACTGAAAATAGTTTAAGGGGATTAGTCTGGTCGAGCAAAAAAGACTGGGAAAATGGGAAAATTACTCTAGCTCAATCAATTCAAAAATTCAAAAATTATACGTTTGACTCAATTAAATGTTCAAATCAAACTTTAATTTCAATTCGTGTTCGCTGTTCCATTATTTCAATACATCCTATAGACAGGAATATGCAATAACCTTAAAGTTAATCAATTTGCAATATAATACGGAAATTACAGGACAAGCCCAAATATTTTTTCTCAACATAGATAATATGAAAACTATATCGGACAATATATTCCAATCTTCAATTTGTTCTTTTTCCAAACCTTCTTTTTCAATTCAAAATATTAAAAGAGCAGGTCCTTGGTCTTACCTAGGTCCTTTCAAGAACTCAAAACTTTCCATTTCTCAATTTCCACAATTAGTTGATTTCAAAAAACTAATGATTTTCTTATTTCCACATTTTCAACTCATTATTGAAAAACTTGTACTCTCAATAGACCCAACCTTCTATTCTATTCTGATCTAATAGGCACACATTTGAAATGACCGCACCACCTCCTCATCAACCATCAATTTCTGTCGCAAGTGAGCCTACAATTAAGTGTTACGCATGCGCACACACACGCACACGCACGCTGACCAAATGGAAAAAAACGATCCTATTAAATAAATTGACGCAACAAATGAGCGTATTCTAACGTGTTCTCGTTCATATGACCAAGCTAATTACGCCTCGTTTTGCAACCGAATATTACTTTCACATTTTTTTACTCCGTCGACCACCTCTTTTTCGTTGGTCGAAAATTATTGTCTCATAAGGAACGGAAGGTGTTTCGGAGATCAATTCTCGTCTTGGGCAAATGGGGTGATCCGGTTGTTCCAGTTCACCACTTGATATAGAGATAACATTAGAGATGGCATTACTATGTAAAGTGTATTGTAAAGGCGTGTCTTCTCAGCTAACACGAACTGTACCGAGATCGTGCAAGCTGAGAAGACATGTGGTTACTATGCATAGTTCATTGTAAAGGCGTGTCTTCTCAGTTAACGCCAACTATACCAGTATGTCAAGTCTATCAATTGGATACCAGCTTTGTCAAAAGTATACGGTGTCACGTCAAAATAATCAATGGTGATTGCTTTTGGCCCTAGATATATAACTGATGTAATAAAAATTAAGTAGAGACAGACTGAAGCAGCATGTAAATTTCGGTTTGCATTTTTATCGCAGTTGCCACATGCTGTCAAAAAACTCTCTGTCGAAACCAACAATTTCATTCCATAACAATCCTGTTGTATAAATTTGAGCTTGAAGTTCCAAAGTAATGTTCAACTTCATGTGGATGGATGTCCGATGAAAGAGAAATAATTTAATCCACTGACAGCTCGTACTCACGAAACAGGTAAAGTGCCCGTATTTTACTGTACAGCACTTCACCTGTTTCATGGGCACGAGCCGCCAGTGATATAATTATCCTTATTGACAACTGTTCTTAAGAACTCATTGAAAATTTCTTGGCAAGTTCACCGTGATATCAATCAATACTGTTAGAAAATACCGTGTTACAAATTGTTAGAGAAAAACAAGATGAGTTCATTACATAACAAATGAGCTACAGCGACTATAAAATAGCTATAGAATGAGCTACAGTTTAATAAAATGAGCTATCAGGAGTAGAACCATTCAAAATCAAAGAAGAGGAATCAAACAATCAAAGTATCAAAGAATTCAACAAAGTTACACAGTTCCACCACTATCATTTCATTCATATTATTGATTGTCAATTTCTTTACCATTGAATATTGTCTGATTAAAAAAACGGAATTAAATAATATAATATAAAAAATACTGTTGTCCTTGTGATTGAAGCAAGTATTGTGAATCAATCAATGAAGTAAATACAGTAATTATTGTGATGTTAGGTACAGTCATATGTATATTCAATCCATTATTTATAACTATCTATATCTATAAAAGCGAAATGGTATTGACTGACTGACTGACTGACTGATTCATTCATTCATCACCAGAACTAAAAATCCACTGAACTGAATGCGTTCAAATTTAGCAGGCATGTTCAGCTGGACTTTTAGACGCGCGCTAAGAACGGATTTTAGGAACTTTTCAAGGATACGCCAAATATTTAAAATTTTCAATAGTTTTTCGGCGTTTTTTCAATTTTTTAGAGAACCAATCGGTAGAAAATGTTGATATTTGGTAGGTAGGTCAGATTAGGTCTAGAAATGCTGTGTTCAATAAGTTTTGAATCCCTTCTGAACGGAATTTGCAGGCGAGCGAAGCGAGCCTTTTTGTTCCAGCTTACAATGACAGAGGTTATGCAGGCGAGCGAAGGGAGCTTGTTTGACTCACTGACACTGCTGATACTGTCGGGGGTCCTGGGGGCGGAGCCCCTTGGCTAGGCGGAGAAGGCGAGCGAAGCGAGCCTGCAGGCTAGTCGTGAATATACAACAAATTATGTACTATAGATTAGATAGAATTGAAGCATCGCTAAGTTCCGCCTTTGCTTCTGATACAATATGTGAACATTTATTTTGTATAGGAGGTGAAATTCCAAAATATTCCCGCTATCAATGATTCGCTATAGGCATGAATGAAACAAAAGAGAAACTCACTAGCTGCAATGATATACTTCAATAATATTCTTATGTCTATTACAAGATAGATTGTACGTGATCAAAGTCGTTTGCCTCATATAAGGTATTATTATGATTCATACTGGATCTATGGATCGGAATCTATCAAAAGTGGAGCTCGTATATAAATCAAAAAGGAGAAATCGTAAATGCATTCGATATAATTTCATTCCCAATAGGAATATAGCCTTATTCACTCTCTCTCACACAATAATTGATACCACACATGAATTGGCGTAGGCCTACATACGTTTATGTCAAGGTGAATAATGTGTTTTAAGATTTCATCAAGAATAATATTTTACAGTATGACGAATGCAGCTAGTAGAGCCTACCAAATAGTGTTGTTTCCGGGATTGATATTTCATTTGATATCGACCTCGACGGAATTTTAAAATTGTTCTATTTGTCAATTATATGATCAGAATTATATCATTCTCCCGAAAATTGCCATTGATTTGAATAATATACTAGGAAATCATTGACATGGAGGTAGACTTCCTCATATTGAAACTAAATCGAGTTCATTAAACATAAGTACTGCAGGTGGAATTATATATATCGATGGAAATTACCACATAAAATCAATCAAAATATTTAGTTTTTGGATGAAAGACCAATCTCTATTTCCAAAACAAATAAGCTTTGTATCTAGAGATGGACGTGGAAAACTACTTAAATCGAGATTGACAAAAATAAATAAATGAATAAATGAATTTTGAATAATGAATAATAAAATATTATTTTATAATTATTTATTTATTTATTTAAATAAATTAAAATATTTATTTATTTGAATAAATAAAAATATTTATTTTTTAATAAATGAATAATGAATAAATTGAAACAGGAATGAAATTTCATGTAAAAATACTGGTCTCATTATAAAACTTGAGGTGAATGTGTAGCTTTCCTTCCTGAACTGGAAAATAAACTCATACACAGCTTACTTTGAGATAAAACACAAGTTCTGTCACTTTGAAGTAGGATATCACTTATCAATTTCTTATAGAAGAGACTCTTATCAGCTGCATGTCATAGTGCTTTTTGATAATACTTTTTTGCTAAATCCATCCTAGTTGAGGAAAGAATTCAGATTTTATTAAAACAGTTTCATACTGATTGATGAAGTAGGAACTGGTATGCATTTCCTCACTACAATCCATTCTTATCTTAGCCTAAAATGATTTCGCTGTTCTTGAGTTACGCGACCAACGATAGTTTTGAGGAAATAGACACGGAAAGGAAAGCTGAAGAAAGTTGAACTTCCATATCACGAGCAGAAGAACGCACATCCTAGAGAAGAGTTCTGTTTTTGGCTGATATACTGGTGGAATATTTCATGAAAAAGTACAACATTGTAAGAATAATGCCTACGATGGAAGATAAGAGCAATATGTGTGTACTTTCCTTCTTCGTTATTTGCATGTTCACCTTTCAACATACCGAAGCTTATAGAAACTTGGTGTAATATAATATAATAAACTGTTTAAAATTCAAACATAATGTCACAGTGATGACCTATGATAGAATGGAGCAAAGAAACTTTCAACCTCCAAAAATATGCATCCGCTATCATAAAAGCAGAGCTTTCTGCTAAGCACTAGGCCACTGGAAATAAAGAGTGACAAGTCATGCTTTTGAACAGCTTGCGATTCAAGTGGAATATTTTGTCGTGGATTTTTTATTGTAATGCACAACAAAGTTTAGAGACTGTTTTGGCAAAGCTCTGTCAATGATGAATTCATGAATCCTACCTTATTATTCTAAACCATTTTAATGGAACATCCTTCCTGATTGAACATAATATGCCGGCCCGGTTGGCGCAGTGTGCTGAGGCGTCACAACCTTCAGTCCGCTAGCACTGCCTGGTCAGGGTTCGAGTCCCAGTAGGCAAGGCTATTTTCACCTTATCAATCACCTTCGCACCAAATACCCATTACCCACGCACAGGTTAAAATGCTTATGTGGGCATCATCCGCAATAAAAAAAAATACAAATTGTGATTTTGCTCTTTACCATCAATGATAATAGTTTATTGAAAGTGATAAAGTAAATACCATGATCATCTCTCTCACTCCTTTTTGACAACTAAGTAGAATATCAAACATCACTTTTAACACTGCTTCTCTGAATATGGTAATCAGTAAATTAAGAACTACGTTCCAACTCGATTGAACTTTTTGCACGTCTCTCATGAGTTGAATCCATCAGTTATGTCTTCATCAAGTGAAATTTGTCAGTAATTAATAATCGAGCCGGTGAAATTTTCAGGCTTGGCTGGTCGTTTGTCAGTAGTGAAGAATTATTATGAACTAGAACTGCCATAACAACTGGCGGCTCATGCCCCCGAAACAGGTGGAGTGCTGTATAGCAATATATGGGCACTTCACCTGTTCCTTGGGTACGAGCCGCCAGTGACCATAACATAATAATTATATTATATCTGTGTCCATCGGCTGAATTAAAATGATCGCTTTCAGTTCTTATTTCAGATGAGAGGAAGATATAATAATATATGAGAATCTTTTCATTCACGCTTTATCAGTGGTCCGCCTTTGAATTAATTAATTTATAATTATTACAAGCGATAGCAGGAAAAGAGAGTCCGAAATCTAACTTCTCTTCAATTATTAATTATTCTATTCATATAATTTTTGCTTTCGCCTGACGTGCGCGGAAGCTGACATCTCCGACGTGAGTCATGCACGCCATTGTATAGTCTGTCCAAGCAAAGAAGACATTCTGGCGAGATGGAAAAATGATTCCAGCTAGGTCAATATTGGCTCAAAAATTATAAATTTGGTTCTAAATTGTAGAAAACATTCGCTTTACAATTTGGGACTAGATTTGTAATTTTTGAACCAATATTGACCAAAGTGAAGTCATTTTCCCATCTTGCTAGAATGTCTTCTTTGCTTGGACAGACCATATAGGCCTAATGTGAGACTGTTTTTGAGAATTGTATGGTGTATTTGATAACAGGAAGCAGCTGGACATAGGTGAACCAGTTATTAGCGAAGAGGAAACTGACCGGACACGGGTGGAAATATTGAGGATTTTTCTCATGATGGAATAGAGAAATTAATTGACGAGAATTTCGGTATAATGGACATAATTATATCTTGTTCATAACTTAAGATGGCCACTTTCTAGTTCAGAGCGATAGAGTTTTCTTTATGTGCGAACAAAGCTTTCCAAATTAAGAAAATACAAGACAATTGAAATACGGGAAACTCAGAGAATAAATCAATGCTATACCTTTAAATTCTTTAGAAACAACTTATAGTCACAAACTTCTAGTAGTGAAGTACTCCCAAACCTTAATTTTATTCTCAAATATTGGACATTATTCTGTAGAGTAGAACTGTTTTTGATAAGAGCCTCATTGAAAGAAAATGGTAGACTACCATATTATACAGAAATAATTAAAAATGATAATAGCCTATTATTTATTCATTTATTATAGTATTATACGATATATTTTGAATCTCATCACCCATTTGTTGTGAGCCTGCTTGTTGAATCTTATCAGTAGGATCTAATTGGAAGGATTCTCTGACAAATAACATTGTAGAACAGAAAAATTTATTTTGAATAGGATAACATTTTCAAATTGTAGCTACTCTACTTTTTTCAATAAACAAACACAAATTAAAAAAGTATAATTCTTCTATCTAGGGACCTCCAATATACTAACAAACATCCGTCTGGCAGATCTAATTATTAAGCTCGTTATAGAAAACAATTTGGAACGACAAAAAGTAGGCTAATTTCAATGTTAATGATTTTACATTTCGGCATGCGACCTGCCAACTATAGAAAAATATTGACTTCATTTCTCATTTCTCTATGGTAAGTTAATGGTTGAAAGCATTGTTGTCTTCAAGTCAACCAGTTCTCAATTTTCCAAAATACTAAACCAAATAACTTCGTGCAACATTCTTATCGAACAAAAGTTGTCTCGCGTGTATTGAAGACACCCATTACACTGGCCAGCACACTCGAGTGCACTTTTTTCGGCAGTGGTAGCAAGTGAAGCATACAAATTTCACTTTTTCTCGACCGATACCGCTGCTACTATTCTTATTATTTGAAAGTAAGAGTCCGTAACATTACACTAGTATCGCGTGCTTCAGACGCGCTGAAGCAAAGCTGAAACTCCACTATTTTATTCGGATAAGAGTGGTTTTTCTGTGAAAAAAACTGGCCTTCTAATTATACACGAGCCACATACGCGGGCCGTTTCAATGTTGACTTCCCGAAACTCGATGCCGGCACGGGGAAAGTTACCGGATTTCTCTCTTAACCAACCAACCAACTCCGGGATGATCTAATTATATTTGAAACTGGACCGCTTAGTGATTGTTCTCTTGAATAACAGATTATAATAAACCTTCTTTTAACGACGGCCAGTCTACATTTTAACTGGAGACTGTTGGTTTTATAACAGTTTATTGCTGTATTGTAACGCGGGAGTTATTGGCTGTCCAAGGATCGATTTATGGATAAGACAAAGAGAGGATTACTTTGATGTTTCATTTTGTGATGGTAGCTTGGGTAACTAACGGTTGTGATAGTTTGAGGATCGAAGTCAAGGAGAAAAGAAGAGGCTGAAGAGTTCTTGAATTCATGAGTGTGAATTATATCAAACATGAAATTATAAAAGTATGATAAAAACAACATATATTTGCACCATTATCATGATACTTAATTTTCTGATGATTGAACAGTATCGGTTGAAAAACCACGAACTAATGAAACATATAAACATAATTTATGAGCAGGAAAAATGTCAACTATAACAATGATAGAAATTGCATTGAAATTTATTCTAACCATAGAACAATAATGAGAAATATCAAATATTTACAATAGTTTTTTTTTAATTATTATCATGTGGATGTATCTTTAAAAAAATGAATAGAATCGCTACCTATATTTTTATCTGGGGAGGTGAAGCCAGAATACCTCTCTTTCGCTATCCCTTCTATTGTAAATAGCCTACGTATTGTGAAACTTCTGGAGTAATTTTGAACAATTGATCGTGGAATTGCATGAACTTGAATAGGTTTAAGATGTAATGATTCTTATATTCCACAATATTACTTGAGTTATGAATATCCGTTCCCAATACTTACTGAGCCATCATGTTTGAAGATAATTCAATTCAGAATCATTTGATTCTGAAAATGGATACTATCATAATTATGGTGAGTAATATCAGGTAGTTACAAATCATTAACTCGAAAGCATTAATGAAGGATTCATTCTCAAAGTTTTAGAGACCCTGAGATTTGCAACTTAATTAAATTTTATTGTCATGATAAAATGGGAAAAGGATGACTGATTGATTCCATGATGTTCTATGGCCGGTATTACACGATAATAGTTCTATTATCATAGAACGATCGAGTTCTACGATCAAAGTTGATCATGGAACTATCATCGTGCAATACCGGCCTAAAGATGAATGGAAAAATACCTCCACTGTTCAGAATAAATGTCTCAACAGAATTAAATATAATAGCCCAAATATGCTATCAATATCATAAGAGCACCTGAAACAGTGTAGTGAGATACTCTCAGCATCATCTCAACCACTTTTTCTTTCACTCAAACTCGTATTCATTCAGCATAAATTAAGATATCAACTTGTGAATTGATAAATACTTAGAGCTCTCATATAATCTTATTGCTCTCTTATAATTGTCTTCAATTTATCTCCTTTGACAAATTACAAGATTTCTTTTGAGGCGTTATATCAGCTCACAGGCTGCAACCTTTGCAACTTGCACCCATTATTATTTGAGCCATGAATGTTAAATCAGCCATTTAGTTGCAAAGAGCGAACATTGTTGCACTCTGTTGCAAATAACAATGGAGACAAACAATGATGTAGTGAGGCGTTGCAGTCGATTTATCCGTGTCACCTTTGTGCATTCTAAAACCTCCCAAATGCACCTTCATGCATTTAAATGCCTCTCAAATGCAATTTAGACTGCATTCTTATGCCTCCCAAATGCAATTCAAACTGCATTCGCACTGCAAGTGTCAACCCACTAGTATGTGATGTCAATGTTTAGATTTGAATTTACCGCCAGCCCAACACTTTACATTCCAACTTTGAAACGTAGAACCATGTCACCTGCCACTCCTATACGATTATAATCTGTTCAAGCAAAGAAGAGATTCTGGCAAGATGGGAAAATGACTCCAGCTCGTTCAACATTGTTTCAAAAATTATATATTTGATTTCAAATTGTAGATCAAAATGTTTCCTACAATTTGATTCCAAATATATAATTTTTAAACCAGTTTTTACCGAGCTGGAATTATTTTACCATCTTGCCAGAATGTCTTATTTGTTTAAAGAGACTATACACGTCTCATAGGTGTCACTTTGGCTAAAGAAGCATAGTAAAAACATAGTGGGTGATGTGCATGCCAAACAAGTTGGCAGTTCATTGCTTGTCTGAAAGTTCTTCTCAATTGAAATTTATCACCTATGTCTGGTCGGTACTAGTAATAGAAACAAGAGCTTACTTGAATTTTGAGTAGTTGTCTGATTTGTTTTTAGCGAACAGTGGATAAGATTTACTCTCTTTTGAATGAGGAGGCAACTGTTTGGTTAGAGTTTTAGTAATAAGATCTTATACATTTAAGCCTTGGAGAAGGAGGAGCTTGGCTTGAAGACTTTAGTTTTGATAAAATTCTGGACTCGTAATACATTTCAAGATCATTCAAAAAATCGAACTTATTTTAAGTATCAACCAGAGGAGGCTATCCATGACATTGAGAATGTTCATGGGATGATTTTGCTATTTTCATGGGCTTCTAAGACATAAGGAATGTTTCCAAGTATGGGATATGTCTGTGGGTTGAGTATCTTATAATTGGACTTTGATAATAGGAATTTGGATAATAATTGGATCTATGATAGTTAGCCGATTTGGATGATAGGCATTGATACAAAAATCTAAAATACGGAGCATATCACTGGCGGCTCGTGCCCACGAAACAGGTGAAGTGCTATACAGTAAAAGATACAGTGCCTGTATCTTTTACTGTATAGCACTTCACCTGTTTCGTGGACACGAGCCACCAGCGGAGTATATCACGTTTGTTTCGAACTTATTATTCAACAAAAAGTAAGGTTTTCATATATTAGTCTGTGTTTTCAACCAATAAGTTTATTTTTGTAAGGAAATAAATCCAGTGAAAAAGTCAATTCATTAACGAAAATTTCCATTTGTTTCAGGTATGTGCTATCAAAATAAAGGTTCACGGTTAAGGAATCCAAATTATTGTGAGTACCAATAATTATAAGGCAATAAACTTAAGACGAATGTTGTAATTTCAGAAGATATTTGAACAAAATTTTAATACATGATTGACTATACAGGTTGTGAACAATATCCGTCATTCATGAAGATGAGTCTTTCAATAGGAAATACAGAATTCCATTCAGGCTTCTACTCATCGAGCATTCAGAATTAAACAAGATTACAGAAAAGGAAATCAGAAAGTTCAGATCGTCTCCACCAATGTCTGACTGAACTGATTGGTTCTCATCTGTGGTCATCTTGACAGTTCATTTCCGTGATTCACTTAAAACGACTTGTTTTTCACGGAAAACATCTTTCTCACGAGATAAGTTATGGTAATGAGATGGAGAATGTGAGGATTCATGCAAATCGGTTATATCATTTACTGGGTCAATCCAGTTCTCAGGTTCTGTTTGTTTTTGTTTGAAGCTTGCAATTATTGTGAGTTTATGTTAATTCTCGTTTTGTGTTACTTTCGATAGCGCTCATTCTTGGAGGGTTGTGAATTGTGTGGGATATTTCTTGCTCTGGATCTTTCAAATGTGTTCTTGAGGCTATCAGAGCAGCTGACGGCGGCTTATTTAGAGGCTGAAGATTGAGTAACAAAACAAGATCAAGCTCACCTCATACATATAATTTTTCTCCTTTCTCTCCTTTTCGCGCGTGGTGGAGAATTAATTAATAAAAAAATTTATAGTCCGACAGACAGAAAGAAGGTTGATAACTGGTCCATGAGTTCACACATACACACACACACACTCACGCAAAATCTTTAAGGCGAAACAAGCCTTCTGGGCAAATCTCCTATCTTGATGCCATTAAAACCGAATTCATTTCATTCTTTTTCTACTAATCGACACCAACATGAACTCAAAAGAACGGGCATGTGTCAAGTCTTCATTTGGTTATGCAATTTATCCCAACCATTCGTGCTTCTTCCCCCACTCATATTAATAAACATTAAGGATTAACCTCGTCTCTAAACTTCGCGCCAAGTGAGAAGGCACTCGTTACAATTTACTTCACATTGTAACGGCGTGTCTTATCAGTTTGCTCCAACTTTACCAAGTGTTCGATAGACAAGTGGAAAACCGACTGACATGATTCAGAAACGGCGGTGAAAGTTGATTCCTATCAAAAATATTTTCCTTATACACTAATCAGCATGTAATTCAAACTATCTATTTAGAGTAACAATTTAGCCCCGAGGAGATCAGGTGGATTTATTTTTTATTGAAAGCTATTGAGTAATAATTATTTAGCGGTTTGATCTATTCAATTTTCAATTTCACTGCTCGCTTCAATGAATTGGCTTCATTGATTGTGTATTCCAATCTGGATGTAGACGATTTTTCACTGGTCACTAATTTTTAGATTCTCAAATCACTGGAAATACAAAGTTCTTTGTCTACATAATTACTTACTTTTACAAATTTGCTATACCCATCTTCATTCAGTTTTCAGAATCTATCGTCTGTAAGTGACTATACGTTACTGAATACAGTAGTTGAAAATATCCTATATATTATTCGACTTTTTCAGTTTTATTAAGTGATGGACTATATAGTTTGTATCGGTGTGAATCACTCACCACGTTATAGGAGTTATAAATAATTAATATTATTTCAGGAATAAAAATGTTTTCCCAACTCTCGATTCATTTTTTATGATCCGTGTAAAACACCCCTAGACCACTGGCGGCTCGTGCCAACGAAACAGGTGAGGTGCCCGTATCTTCTACTTTTCAGCACTTCACCTATTTCGTGGGCGCGAGCCGCCAGTGAGTGCTAGACTCACTCAACTTTTGCAGAAGCTTTTAATTGATAAATCTTATCTTTTCTCTAGTTTAGCACGTACTATGATATCCTAAATACATGCTCCAGTAATGTTCATAGTTACTAGAATTGAAAAGCCAAAACATTTGGTTATCTGGCGAACATGGATACTCTGGTTGCAAAATATCTTTAAAATACGTTTTTTCCCATGACCTAGAAGCGAACTAGTGCATTGTATAAAATAATTATATCGCTATGAACTGAGCAACGTACACATCCAGTCGTCTATTATTAAACAAAAGACTATGTGAACCCAGGCATCCCAGCTCAATGTGACATAACCGTGCCGTGCCACAAACGCCTTTTAAACGAAAGTAATAACCTTTATTATGACTGTACTAATTTCACATTGTGAGTGAAAACCTTTGTGGAATAAGAACTCCATTCAAGAGCTCAACGATGTCCCAAGTTTATATCCTTCACATGGTAGAATTAGATAATAAGAAATCAAGGCCTTATTATAAATTTGAAGACCTCTGAAACATTATATTTTATGTGAAATAATGTTTCACTCCTTTTAATATGTTTTTGAACTTCAAACATCTTCAGCACTCACTCGTTCATTATTTCTTCACTATCCATCTGATCTGTGTTATTAATGGTCACTCTATTCCTTGAAAAATTTCATTGAATCGACAAAAACTATCACGCTCTCGAGTTCGTTTATCAATAATTATTCCTAGTTTTCCAAGTATAATGTGAGAAGTGTGCTATTTTATATTATCCCCCCTATCATCTAAGTTGTTAACCAAGTTTGTAATTGTAATTTAAAATGTGGAAAATTATATAATATGAGAATCAATGAGACCATTATATTATTCCAACAGTATTTATTTTATCTAGTGATAAGTTGAAGTGTGAAGCTCAGCTTCGTTTTTTCGAAATCATCGGCAGTATTTCAAATGATTTATGTGTATGTGTTGTGGATATATTCAAAATTATATACTTCATGAGTATGATACATTCCAATTATTCGATTTCAATTAATTGATTTCAATTGATGGTAGTCTGTACAAGTCTACCATTAAAATTATACTTAAATACTAATCCATTTTAGAGAGACAGGATAGACGAATATAAATGTAAATAGAGAATATATTGAAATTTGAAACCAAACCTACTATTCTAGAAATATGAGAATTGTGTATACCACTCCAGGAAGACAAAATAGACAAATCTAAATCTAAATAGAGAATATATTGAAATTCAAAACCAAACCAACTACTCAGCAAATGTGAAAATTGTGTCAAGCTCAAATCTGATCAATTTGATACTCTCTTTTCTGATTTTTTCGGCTCTTATCTTCCTATCTGGATTTCTTCCTCACAATTATTGGGTACTCGGAAAAACATGGTTATGTTGGCGAGGTTGGAATTACCTTCTGGTCTCCCCACCAAATAAATCCATATGCTAATAATAATAGGCCTAATTACAACATCGAGGTGTGACTTTTGGTTTTTCGGACAATCTTCCAAAATGCAAGTGAACAAAAAATTGTTATATAAACTAGAAATTTCGTGTTCCGCAGAAACAAGTTTGTAAACCGATATAGCCTGCAGTGCAATGTCGCTCACATTGAATCTATCTTTGCAGCTTGTGTGTAACATGTAAAAGGTAGGTTATGGCATGGGAGATCACTTGTGTCGTTAAGATTTGGAAACATGTGGTGACCGCTTCGTAATCACCAACAATATCTGATACTTTGACCTCATTATTCGAGTTTTCTCGATTTTTCAATATTCGCTGCCAAGAGTCTGAACTGGTATTGTCTCATAACCATCTAGGGCTAGTCTTTGCAGAGGAAATGAGTCATTATTTCATACTGTGCCCTGGCTGGTTGGGGTCAATATGCGAAGCACCTCTAGTTACAAACTCATTCATTCTCATATTTTGGTTCGAGTGATATCCCTTCAGTTCCAAAAACAGATGAAGCTTAATATTGAGGTTACATATCACGCTAAAGTAGTTTTAGAGCTCAAGATCAATAACGTTATCAAAAATTCTCATTTCTCATTTCTCAATGATGAAAAATAAGAGGAATTAGGCTACAACATAAATTCACCAACAACTGATAAAATGCAGCCTATCTGTCGGCTGTTTGCTAACAATTTATCTTAAGAAATATTAATCAAAATTTATAAATAAAAAACAGAAGAAATCAATTACTCATTTACAATAAATTATCTTATCCATTATTCAATTTATCTTTCCTATTTAATTTACGTATTATTTAATATATTATCTCTATATTTAAAAGCGGAATGGTATGATTCATTCATTCATCGCCCAAACTAAAAATCCCCTGAACCGAATGCGTTCAAATTTGGCAGGCATGTTCAGTTGGACGTTTAGAGGCGCGCTAAGAACGGATTTTAAAAACTTTTCAAGGATACGCTAAATATTTGAGTTTTTCTAAAGTTTTTCGGCGTTTTCTCAATTTTTTCGAGAACCGATCGGTGGAAAATGTTGATATTCGGTGGGCAGGTTTGGATAAGGTCTAGAAATGTTGTGTTAAAATAGTTTTGGTATCGGTTCAAGATTACGCCAGTGATCAGGTTTTCAAAATTGTGGATGTAATGCGGGTTGCATATCTTCCGCCTTGATACGACCAGTCCTTACTGTAAATTCAATGGTTTAGCGAGATTATAGATGGAGTAATTTAGAAGATATTGAATCAAGTTTCAAACTACGTCCGATATACTTCCCAAGGTTACCTTCGATATTAGCGTTTTACTATTTTTCGGAGTTTTTCTTAGATTTTCCTAGAACAAATTGGCAGAAAATGTTGAAATTCGGTAAACAGGTCCAGATTAGGTCAAGAAATGCTGAGTTCAATAAATTTGGAATCCCTTCTGAACGGAATTTGCAGGCGAGCGAAGCGAGCCTGTTTGACTCACTTACACTGCCGATACTGTCGGGGGTCCAGGGGGCGGGGCCCCCTGGCTAGGCGGAGAAGGCGAGCGAAGCGAGCCTGCCGGCTAGTCTTATATATAAATCAAAATACCTATGTTGAAAATCAAGGAATCCAACTTCAACAACTTGTATTTATTTTGTAATCGTTATTCTCATGACTATCAATAGTAACTTTAATTCTATGATAATATTATTGTCTTCACTATTCTTCATCATTTTACCATTGATAATCTTGCTCCACCTGTCTTTAATTGACATTATGTTTTGAAATGAGGACCTATTCTCGTAACTTCTATGAATACTCTACAGTGCAGTCTTTGTTGAATCTTATCAACTTTGATGAATATCGCATTTAGTTTTTAAAGCTTTAATAGACTTTTCGTGATTTATTATTTTATCTATTTGTATTGATCTGATCTTCACATTGGATGCAATCGATAAAGTTGGGAATGATTTCTACAAAATCTATAGTTTCATAATCGTATGCAATCCACCACATGATTGTGTAAGCAGTTATATAGACAAAATATTATTCCAAAACTTAATGAGCTGCCAACATGTCACTCGAAGAAGATCATATCATGAAAACTGGACTATTACATAAAATACACTGAAGCAATGTAATGATCATAATGTTACAATTCTTCAATGATGTTATTGGTCTCTTAGAAATCTTGAAATTGGTAGAGAGCCAGAGCGTTGTCACAAGCATAATAATTCAAATTAGAAGAAGTGATGGTTCAAAGGGCAACAATGTGGGAGGACTGATTGCCTGATACATCCTAATACTCTTCATAATACGAAATATAAATTCTGAATAGCCCAAGACAAATTCAATAATGATCTCACCATTCTTTGGTAATAGGAGAATAATTTGAATGTCTTGCGTGGTTCCCGCGTGTCAAATGCAGTCAATGAAAGGCCAGCGAACATTTTCGGCAATACCGGTTGCCTGTGTAAATTTCTCTCAATGTAACCGGCTTTCTTCAATCGTCCCGGTCACTCATTACTCACTTGATAATAACCGGGCCAGACCTAAACCGTAAACAATATTCAGTTTTTCAACACTTAATTTACATACGCCCAACATTTGCAGGATAGGAAATCTCCCATCACAATCCACACGAATGGACATTCCGGAATAGATTTATCTTGTCTGACTGACAGAGAGAAAGGATGATTTAAATATTCGAGAAAAGTTGACAACTGAACATATCTCAGTTGTTTTAAGTAGCTTGGGTTTAGTTGTTCATATAATTGAATGTAGAGCATTTGATTTCAACACGAGTAGAATGGTGTGAACAGGTAGTTGTGTAACGCCCATAAGCCCACAGAGATTTCAGTCACAATATTAACATCTACATGATTTTAAATTGAGTTCTAGTATCTTATCTTCGGGTTTTGCTTCATATTTTGTGAGTATTCCCTGATGAAATTGGTCTGGGTTTGACATTATCTGCTACTGAAAATCTTTACTGAGTTTTCTTGAATATTATTATTTTAATATCCTCTCAACATTAAATTTTTATCTGATATTGAATAACCTGCCTGTATTGATCACAATCGACAATAAAACAGTTTGATTCTTCGGTAGTAGATTAATTAATCACTGTTTTATCTAAAAGGACGTCAGAATGTCTTCACGCAATCTTACTGTCTTTCCCTGTCTTGAGAGACTTAATTATTCATGTAAGGGCTGTTTGATTGATAGAGAATGAAGCATCAGGTGCCGTTTTTGAGGGATTAGATGCGTATGCGTAGAAAGTGTTTTCCTATACTTTTCAGTGTTGAAGTTGACTCTTTGTATACTAATACGAGTCTTCGAGATTAACTCTTTCAGCTTTGTGGTAATTTTCAAGGTTCATACAAACTTGATAATTCCAAGCACGATTTTGAATTTGTAGGCGTATAGAATTATTTACATACAGGAATATCAACAACAATCCGCCTTGGTTATTATGGAAATTAAATTGAACGGGATGTGAATAGACATTACAATAGTAATGTTCGTTACAAGAATCATACAGCTTAGAAATAAAGATACTGGAGATCCAATTCATTTCCAAGAGAATCCTTTCGTGACTGGAACCTCCCTGTTGAATCCTTAATGTCCTTGTGATGTCTGGAACATGTTTTGCACGTTTTCCCACTTCTAGGATGATGCTTCCGTAAACTTAGCTGACCTTTAATGATCCATTAAATCAATTGAGAATGAATTATTCATTTCAGGTGATAACTTTATTACCTGCTCTAACATGAGTACGTCTATGGACTAGGAAATTGATAAATTATTTGTTAGTTGTCAATGTTCTATTAATATCATAAATTCTTAAATTGAAATTTATCAATGGTGTTCTCAAATAGTTCATGTATTATGATAATTAATTTTTCTAGATGAGCAATCTAATTTAACCGGGCCGGCCCGGTTGGCGCAATGGGCTGGGACGTCACAACCAGTACGCTAGCTCTGGTGAGGGTTCGAGACCCATAGGCATGGCTGTTTTTCACCTCATCCATCACCTTCGCACTCATTATCCTCGCACAATTGATAGCTTCCACTGCAAATTATTGATGTACCATTATGATATTGGATTTTGATAAGGCTATGTGTTTGTAAAGGAGAGTATTATTCTGTTGAATTGGAATAATAATTTCTACTAAGAAGAGGAAAAATCTATGAATTTTTGAAAGGAGGGAGAGAGAAAGGAGACTTAATCATGAATAAAACTTGATTAAAAATTAAGTTCACTCAGTTATTTCCATAATACAATCTTTTAAAGCTGTGAATACCATGTTTTAGCAACCATTATTTTTTAAGAGTGGATGGTAGTGGACGGCAAACTGCCGAACGACAAAACCAAGCCCCATAAGAACAATGTAATTTTTATCAATCTCTTGAAGCAGATAGAGCCTCTAATTATGGACAGAATTCTACATTCTTTATGTTATTGGAAAGAGGATTCAATTCTCCAGGATCGTGATTTTTTACTTTTTCGATTTCAAGTTTATTTTGATAATTATTGTATAATTAATTAACTAAAAAAGTATTGAACTCTAATTATTGAAATAAACTTAAAACCGAAAAAGTAAAAAGTCACGCCCCTGGAGAATTGAATTCTCTTTCCAATGAGATAAAGAACGTGAAATTCTGTTCATAAATAGAGGCTCTATCTGCTTCAAGAGATTGATAAAAATTGCATTGTTCTTATGGGACATAATTCTGCCGTTCGGCAGTTTGTCGACTTCTACTCGACTTACTACTTGAGAACAACTTTACTCAGAATTTTATTAACAATAATGAATACGGAAGATTATGAAGATGATAAAAATATAATATCATTTTCTAAACTCATTCTTTCAAGCATGAATAAATTGACCGCAGAGAAACGATTATAGAACCAGCATACCAAAACCAAATTATTGAAGGCAGCCACAAAAATAAAACTATGTATCGTCGAAAGAACGCTATCCATATCCATCCCAACCGTTTATAAGGAAACTGCCATAAATCCATTAGAAATGGAGTGATTACCTGGCGAATGACCGGAAGTGATCTTAATACATCCGGATACACGATTGACTTGTGAGACAGGATTTAGTAGTAGTGAGAGGGGAGAGGTCTATCACTACGTGCCAGACAATTACGAATTTTAAACGGCTATTACAGAGCAGTTAGACAGTCTTTTTGCACTATCAATTTCATGTCAGAAGAACGGATTAAGATGTTCTCGCTTTAGTAGCTTATAACGTGATTCGTGATACATACAATAAACTTCGTATCTCAGGTCTTTGTCGCTATGAATCTGTTTATTGTGTATAGTCTATTCAAGCAAAGAAGACATTCTGGCAAGATGTGAAACTTACTCCAGCTTGGTCAATATTGATTCAAAAGTTATAAGTTTAGTATAAAATTGTAGAAAACGTTCTAATCTAGGGTTTGAGTCCAAATTTATAATTTGTGAACCAATACTGACCGAGCTGGAGTCATTTTCCCATCTTCCCAGAATGTCTTCTTTGCTTGTACAGACTATATCTATCAACGGTTGAAAGTGATGGCTTAAATTACGTTCTAAAATCGACGAACACGGTCAGTTTGGGTTGAGTTCGGTTATATTCCGAGCGAAAATGAAATTCGAACTCTCACATGACTGATAAACTTTCACTGACGTCCGTTTATTGTTAGTGAGCTGTTAATCGGTGTTAAATTTCCTGAAATCGCTTTCAATGTTGCACACTGCTTTGCTGAACTGGTGTCAAGTAGTATGCACCTATATTAAAATTCTGATCTATAGTGCCTCTACCAAATTACTAAACCAAAGTACCCATACCAAATTACAAAAAGTGTTGCATAAATACATCAACAGGTTCTAATCTGAAGACTTGGATGGGATCAAAGGTTGATAAATATAACTTTTATTCCACATTATTTCAACAGTTTGTAATCCGATGACTTGAATGGGTTCAAAGGTTGTCAAGTATAACTTTTATTACACATTTACACATTACAGTAGAAAGTGAGTCAATGGATAATGATTGATGGTACTGTTTTTATAACTGTTTGGCTCCATCATCACTAAGTGTGACCAGTACTTAACGCAGCTTTATAAACAGCTATAAAATTTTATGCACAAAAATTTGATGAGTTTGATGCATGTTTAACCATCAGATTGCAATTGATAGAACTTCTTTTCTCTTCTTTGTATCCTTGTAACTGGAGGAAAAGAGGATACAAAACTTTAAGTGCAATATAAAATATCCTCTGGGAAATACAGTGTTGATTGGAACTTTCTATTTAATACGCTATAGTAATAGTAAAATTAAATACAGTAAACTGAACCATTTTTATTTTCAATTTTTGGAAACTTGTTAGATATCCACATCTAGTTACAAAATCAGCCTAAAACTCTTTACGTTCTCGCCGATCACAGAAACTTCTAATAACCAAACAAAATGTGATAGGATTTATGCAGACCTACGTACATTTTTAGACATAGTTGTTGATTTCATTCGTAGCTTACATAGTTTCATTGTTATTCTTCTGTTTAATTTTGAAAATTAAAAAATCAATTGTATTGTATTTGATGAGATATTGTAGTATTTTTCCAAAATGAGGAATAATAAGACACTGTTATTGTCAGTAATTAGTAGTATTGACAATATCTGTGTCTTATTATTTCTCATTTTGAAAATTGGTAGAGAGTTTTCTGAATATCGCTTTCCAGTATACCTCTATACTGAACTATACCTCTCGATTTGACTTGAAGATTTATCTTTTCTAATCTGGAGTTGATATAATTTCATCCTTGAGTAAAATCATGCAACTAATGAATATAAAATTATTGTATCTAACTGATTTTCGTAATAATAAAAAATAAATTAGTCCAGGATCATAATTATAAGGGTCATACTGCACCTTTTCATTGTATTCCTCTCTCAGTTTCCATGCTGCAACCCGCCACAATCCAGTAAATAACAGTATAAAATCCACAATCTGGTCTTTTTGTGAAATCGGTATGGTTGAAGGCTGCAGACGGATGACTCAACAATGCTAGAAGACCACAAAGATGAGATCACTCTGTGGGTACAGTACTTATTGTGTTCTGCTAACAAATCTTGATCTTGAAAGAGATCATTCAACACCTGTTTAAATGGTTTGCTACCGGACAATGCTATGGTCCGTCCAAGCAGAGAAGGCATTCTGGTAAGATGGGGAAATGACTCCAGCTCGACCAATATTGGTTTAAAAATTATAAACTTGGTCTCAAATTGTAGAACAGATTTTTTCCTACAATTTGAGACAAAATTTGTTATTTTCGAACCAGTATTGACCGACCTGGAGTAATTTTCTCATCTTGCCAGAATGTCTTCTTTGGTTGGACAGAATATACTACACTGGATACCATTAGAAACGTGCAAATGGAACAATCATTCCACTACGATATTGAACCTTTCGACCTGGATATGAGCCGTGTCCTTAGCAGTGTTTTGCTATGTAAAGTGACCCACATTCAGAATTTTTCGCCACAAAGTGAACTAACAGTAAGCAAGATCGGACTAGAGACGGTTGACTTGCTCCCAATATGGCCACTGTCTATAATTTATCGACTTTTCGACTATTATTTATTAATCGCCTGAGAAAGGATTTCCTGCCTCGGTGAGCTAATCCTCTCTCATTGGCAGAAAAGCTTTGAAAGGACGCCATTTTTATTGTTTTTTTTCTTATCTAGCATCGAAGTGAAAAGAGAGAACACCATAAAATTAAATTTACCGATGGCTTACGAAATTTTCGTCGATCGTTTTTCACAGAGAACCGTTCACTGCAGTTTTTTGCCGTTGGAATTTATTCGAGGGGCGCATAAGAAATAAATAATAACATTGAGATTTAGGGACTTCATGTTATTCATAAATTCTACAAATTACTTCATTTTTTGCATCAATTATGAGCTGTGAAGAATTGTATCGAAATGAAAACATCACCTTGCAACTAAGGCCGGCATAGCACGATAATATTTCTATTATCATGGTTGGTCATAAATATGAGAAGAGATATAAATACGAAATCATATTTTCATCTCTTTTTATATTATTAACTATGATGATAGAAATTTTACCGTGTAATATCGGCCTCACCAACATTTTTCCAATAACTAGATCACTCAGAGAATTTTTCTACCAAGAAACAGTAGGCCTACTATTATAGATCTGTAGGTCAATGTGTATTGCATGATCTCTGGAACTAGAGATAGTGACATCATTAAAATTCTTATTACATTTTTTTACTAGCCTACTTAATACGTCTAAACTATCCGTGGAATCTGGTGAAATACTCAATCGAGGAATGTATGATGCCACCTATGGAATATTCAGAAATATCTTTCAACTGTTATAGTAGTGAAAAAACAAATAGAAGATTGTTTCCCCATGTAATATGAGGAGAACAGGTACATTACAACATCGAAACTAGAGAATTCACATTTTTGAAAGTAGTAATCGCCTATTTTTATTAGGGAATTGCGTGACAAAATGTAGCAGAGACCATACAGATGAAGTTGAATACATAGTTCCAAGGAGATAACAAGGCGGAGGACAACTTTCTACCTGTCAATTCTTTTTGGCGCGATAAAAATCTGGTTGCAGACCGATGATGAAAAATCAGCCCGCTTATTCATTAGAAATTAATTGCCTGCTGATTACATAATAGAACTAGTTAATAGGGCTAATTAAGGATTGGCTTCTTGTCAGGATTGTCACATAATGTGGAATGTGGTGACAGGATGGGAAACAGCTAATGATATAGTCTGTCCAAGCAAGGAAGACATTCTGGCAAGAGAGGCATATAACTACAGCTCGGTCAATACTGATTCAAAAACTATAAATTTAGTTTCAAATTGTAGATCAGAATAGTTTATACAATTTGAGACCAAATTTATAATTTTTTAATTAATATTGACCGAGATGGAGTCAGTTTTTCATCTTCTTAGAATGTCTTCTTTGCTTAGACAGACTATACGGGTCTGACGGAAGCTGACAATGAGCAGTATAGGCCTACACGTTATTTAATTGAAGAATGTCGCCTTAAAAGTTGCATTGGAACCGTTGAAGGAAGACTTCTGAAGCCTTTAATGGACTTTGAATACGTGAATGCTTGCAGTAAGTAATGGAGATTTCCCTATGCAGTACTTGACAATCGGTGTGGTATTTGTGGTTGGAGAAAATAGGAATAACAAGGTTTTGTTAAGTTTTTCAGCTTGACTGAAATTTTAATTGGTTGTTGAGATTTATAACTCTATTCCTGTTGCTTTCGATAACTCATTCACACAAAATTGTATAATTAAGAGTCGATCAATTAAACTTTTGACACAGTGGAGTTTCACAGAAAAAATATAGGTTACGTTTAGGTGGATAAAAATAAATTATTTTTGGAGAAGACGAGTCCTTGAGTGATACAAACTCACTGACTCAATCAATAACATTTAGCTTGATGATGAGGCTTGTGTGGTCACAAAACCATGGTACTTAACCAGTACCATAATTAAAGTGATTGTAGAATATTGATAAAAATCTTTGTGTTATTATTCCTGTATCAGTCGATTGAATACTGTTTGTCAGGTTTCACTGAATACAACGTAAGAATGACTTGAATTATTCATCCAGTTGATTACCTTTGGAAAACGCTGGAGTAATAAGAATGTTTCCCAGTCTTTAGGCTGTAAGGATCATTCAGTTTCAAGTGTATCAGGATATATTATTTTTTCTCCGAGTTTCTTGCGTTTTCAGTATTTAAACGCGTGGGTGGTACTTTCAGGTAAAATTGATGAGGTCAAGATTATAACTGAATAGCATTATGATAATCATTATTCGAAACTTACTTATAAAGAATTATAATTTTTTTGTTACAGGTATGTACATGTTTCTTGTCGGATTTATATCGCGAAAACATATCGGACTTATATCAGCAGCGAACTTGACCCTTGGATCTGTGAGTTATCTTCAATTCATTAATCACTAAAGTTAATGAATTTGCCTACCAATGATTAGTATTCAACAATCATAGATGAATATGCTAAACGAAGGATTATTGAATACGTAGTATCGTAAATGGGAGAGTTGAATTGATTATTATTACAATGTACAGCATTGTTATTTCCATAGGTATGAAGCCAT
Source organism: Sogatella furcifera (assembly GCA_017141385.1). Lineage (NCBI taxonomy): Eukaryota > Metazoa > Arthropoda > Insecta > Hemiptera > Delphacidae > Sogatella > Sogatella furcifera. Next base: position 18,943,041 of record CM029555.1, read on the forward strand.
AACAAACCCAAATAACATTGTATCTACGGAAAACTCTATTAGAAATGCTGTGTTTGGATTTATTCAAAACTAAATTTGGAATCATCATCAGAAATAAGTGATTTATGATTCCGTTTGATTCTGATTTCCATTCTTCTATATCAAATGAAAGTGTGAAAATGAAAGCCTTCCCATAAGGAAAATTTGATAGAAGTTAGAGTACTGATACGGTGATGATGTGTGAAAACTCTATTGCTTTTCTCAGGCGTTGAATACTTCCCGCTAAACACTGTTGAATGAAATTCTCCGACAATACCTTATCTTGCTCTCGCTGTCGAGTTGAGTGAGTGTCGATTCAACTTCAACAAGACTTCGGACTTGCATCAATGAATAATATTCCGTTCCAAAAAACATTTCGAACAATGAAACATCGTATTGCATAACAAATGATAATAGAACATCTCGAACAAAAAAATCTTATCATCATAAAAAAACAAGGGGACAACTTGTTACAATACCATGTTACGCCATGAATAAAGTACCATATCATGTACTAACAAATCGTACTGTGAAGTAATGTAGAGCGTACTTCTGTACTAATCTTACTATAGAGATTTTATCATGGATTTTAAAGTGAACTATTTTGAAACACTAAAGTGGATCGATGTATACTTGATTTCTTGTTTTGAGAACATAGAGGATTTTAACGATTATCATAGAGGACAGGCAACCATAAAGAAATACTTTTCAACTTTCCAGTTTTTCCCCAAGATCATTCCTTACACTAGGTAGTTGGTTAAGTCAAAATGTTAATTGAATTTTGAACTGTTGCTGAATTCTTAATTCTCTTCAACTCCCCTAGATGAAACAGTACAAGACTAATCACATGAATGATAAGTATAAGATAAATAACTTGAGCACTTCATGCTCTACGATAATTTTTTTCATTTTAAAAATGATAGTTGGTGATTAGATACATAATTTAGCAGTGTAATAGACTTATATTATTGGTTAATTATTCCAAATGGGAGGCAGTAGATTCTAATTTCATTTATTTATTTATTTATTTGCTACATGACAATTATACTGAAATTATAATTATTTTAAATATTTTATCTAATTCATCAACATAATAATTTGCTAACATAATTTAGCAATGTAGTAGACTGATGTTATTGATGAATTATTCAAAATAGGTTGCAGTAGATTCTAATTCTACCCAATTTTACATTCATAGACAGACAATTTTAATTTCATCCGAATGCTAGAGCAATATTTAGAGATAGTGGATTCGTGTTTCATCTGAAAGCTTGTGACTGCACTAATTCAAGCCACAGTAGGTGTACCAGATAAAGACAGTTGTTCTATTGGCTCCGTTCAATTGTTGCAGCTTTGTTTCCTGGATTGTCTTCGGCAGTTGCTCCCATTTTTCGCCTCTCGTCTTGTGTTTTTTCTGTTAATTAAACAAATTACCCACTTTCAATTCTGGCCACTCTTCCGTGACGATCTGTTTCTTTGCTGCTTTGTGGATAGTAGCCTACTGCTGTTGAGCTGCAGATCTAGGCGTTCCCTTCTACATCCCAATATTATACAGCAGTTTAGTGAATTAATGCAGGATTGCTGGTATCCTCCATATTATACTTTACTAAGTTATTATTCCTTTCCGAATACTTTTTCTCCAGTACGTTAAACACCGCCTTTTTTCAACCCGAAAAGCTAGGTGTTTCTTCTTACTCCTATTTCGTTCAGTGTGAATAATATTGATAATGTAATTATAAATGACAATCAGTAGTCCTAACCTATTAATATGTTGCTGTAGTATCACTGTTTTCCCCATATTTGAATTTTTTCTAACGAATCGTGAGCCAAAAGTTATTCAATTCTGGAATTTGATTTGTATTGAATGACAGTTTGAGAATGAATTACATTACATGCTAGTGATGATCCTAGCGATGATCCTCTGCAATAGAATCTATTCTCTTCCAAGGAAACTATCGTAGTGCATTTCTTGAAATGAGAGGACTTCATTCTTAGCCTTTAATTCCCTTTTATTCCTTCACTTTAATGAATTTCTCAAATAGGAAAAATCATATTCTCAAACCATGCAATTTCATAAACCATGAATCTATTATTGTCTCCGAGTCTTATTAACACGTAAAATCAATTTTTTGAAGCCTATATCACTCATCATAAATGAAAATTGAAGTGATATGGAGTCCGAACGATGGCTCAATTTCTTATTCTGTATCTATTATTTCTAGTTTTTCATTTGTATTTCCCAGCTCACTAGAGCTCGTAGTCTATTTAGCTTATTACTAGCATAGAGTGGAGTAGGGATTGACTTCAATCCTTTCTCCATGTTACAAGATATTCAGATCCATTAGACTGATATAGACATCGACCTTTTGACACACCATGAACCTTTGCTAATTTCCTCTCATCATAATTGAATTGATCCATGGCAAGGTTATTAGCTCTACTTACTTATGAATAATAAATGTCACAACCTTTCACTATCAGACTAGTATTTCCAAAAGTAAATATATATTTTCCAAAAAAATATATATCATGAAAATGATCCTTCGCTTCATAGAAAATTTTAAAATCTTCAACAGGAATATAAAATATTACTCCAATTTTGTGAATAAAATACGAATAAGGATAACAAATGAGGATCAGAATTGCTAGCCAAACATAATTTTTCTAATCTCATAGATGTCAAATGATATTACAATGAGGAATCATGGATGATAAAATTATAGGACATTTTGTAGATAAGAGAACAATAGAAATCCTGATACGAATTAAGAAAATATATACGAATTGAACAGGAGGTACAGTAAGTGACTCCCACTTCATAGATCTGAAGTCTCCCAGTTTGAAGTCTCCCAGTCTCCCAGTCTGATATCTCCCAGTTTCATAGATCTGAAGAATTATTTTGTGGAGGTGTATAGAATACGTTTTCAACGATACAATCACTTATGAGTATAACCAATTATTAATGAGTGGCAAATTTGGGGTCATAAAATGATATTCAACATAATTTACATAAGTACATCTCAATGAAATTGTGTTCCTATAACAAATTTTTAATTAGAGCTGTAGATCTTGAATAAGTTACTTGTCAAAGCAATCATAGAAAATCCTTCAGAAATATAAGATCTCTCATCTAATTATGCTGGGTAGACAATGACTTTGAATGAAAATGAGCCTGTAAAAAACTTAAATCTACGATTCAATCTTTAAAAATCCTACAAACTAGATAACTAGCGCAGCTTGTTTAAGAGAAATTGAGGAGTAAGTGTTTGGTAGTTTTATTGTCTCAAATGCAGATCAACGAAGCGAAATAATTTCTGCTCCAGAAAGCCAAAACAGTAAAGTGGGTTAAGCCGATAGATCAACGTCTAGAATGAGCATTGTCGTGTGTACGGATGCCATCAATCAGCTGTTTATTGCCAACAGGTGGCCAATCATAGACCGAGCTGAGTGTCTGTCACGCTGTGTTTGCCTTGTTTATCTCCACGCATAGATCAGTTATTGTCACGCTGTTTGTTCTATTTGATCACTGTGTTTGTTTTATTTGCACCGCCCATGGGATGGCCTATGTTAATATACGGAGTGAAATATTGGAGGCAGTAATCTGCATACAACATGTTCAAATATATTAATCAAAAAGAATAGAATGTCGAAGTGATGTTTCAAATTTCTCTGCAGATTTTTTTTTGAAAATTGCAGTCAAGATTTATTCCACGTGATGAAAATCTTTGAGCTCGTTCTTGGGAAAGATTGCATGTTTCCAATCCAAGATTCTGGATGTTTGTTTGCTGAAAAGTTTGGAGTTTCCTCCAACAAACTGATTTTTTCTAATGATTGTGGGATAATATTTAAGATGTGTGTGGGTCAAATGGGCTGGAATGCAAGAAAGTTAATTAAAATATTAGAGATCATCTTATCCAATCTGAGATAATCTCAGATGATGCAAGAAATATCAGTCACCGAAAACCTGAAAAACTATCATTTTGTCAAACTCATTCACTAGCTTTCTTTTAATTATATATTCTATTTCTAAATCAAGCCTCACATTATTTTCATTGCTCATTGAAATTTGACCATAATTTGGTGAGAATGAATGTATTTATTCAGAATTCATTGAAATGTATAATATACTGCAATCCTTATTTGACCCAATTAATCATAGAGCCTTAATCAAATAAGCCTCATTATCTCTTTTCCTCCACTTGAAGAAAAAGATTGATTATTATATTTGATAAACTCATGAAGTACAATTGCATAACTTATAAATATTTGATTAGATATCTCATTGTATTTCTGTATTTCAATTAGAATGTGTTTGCAATAGAATTTTAACAAGAGAATCAGCAGCAAAAAATTTATAAGAGATTAATAAGTCTACGATTTAGTGGAAAAGTGAGAACTGTTCAGGTATTTCCAGAACAAGAGTAAATCATTTCTTTGATAGGCTTTTCTACTTGTCTTATACATTCCTGTATTCCATGTTAACTGTAATATTCCTTCAATCATTCCTCAATCTTCTCATATTCTAATAATTAAAATAAAATATTCTCATAAATCACTAGCAAATGCATTTGATTTCATAATTATGATTGTATATTCCATCAATATGGACTATTTAAATCCAAAATCCACTATTTGTTCTCCATCTCCAATCGCTAATACTGTTGCACCAACTTAGCATTATCCTATTAAAGTGTCTGACAGACTAATCATGAGCCTGACATTGTCAGATAACAATTGAGAAACATGTTTTTGCCAACGGCCTTTTGTCCGTCTTGCTTCCACTCGGCTGGAACAGTTTCAATAGCGCCGACAAAAAACGACTTCTTAGCAATGTTGCTGCACTGACAGATCTGTGTGCACCACTTTTCAAGTGTTTGAAGGGGTTTATGAATGCACTACAAACGAGCACACTTCACAATTTTAAAATGGTTATTATTGCAATATTTTATGATTGGCATTTAACAGTTGGTTCGGAATGTAGGATGAAATAAGTATGCCATTTTGGAATACAATAAATAGATCAAATCAATCAAATAGGGTTGTTAATAGGCCTATTCCAGCCACACTATAGCTGGCATTAGACGGTTATAGTTATTTCAGATTGACATAATTATGAAAAGAGATAAAAATTTGATTTCTTATGATTTGATATGACATAAATCCAATATTACCGTCTAATACCGACCTATGATAGACATTTTTTGATACTTCTTTCAGATCTTATGATGCAAAAAAGAACAAAACATAAGTTTAAAATAAGGCACAACTCTTCAATTCTATACATTTATCAATCAGTCTTTACACAGTAGTCCAGTGGAGTAGGTGGCGAACACTTTTAATAGAGTTACGCAATAAATGAGCTGATCAATAATTTATTTCATGCTATTCATGAAAAATTATAGTTTCAGGGCTATATTAGAAGCATGGATTTGTAAACATTGTTAGAATAGAACGCTGGGGAGTGAATTCTTTTGTCTCTTTGAAAATACAGCTCCGTCTGTGAGAAATGGATAATAATTATTTTAATGGATAACTAATCTATGATACAGAAGTAATAGAATAGGTCAACAGAATAGATAATAGAGAAGTGATGAGGGTTGAATTTGAAAGTGAGTGGATGGATGTGTTTTTAATTTTGCTTGAAATTTTTAAGTGAACAGAATTTGAAACGTTAAAAGTTATCGAATTATTTATTTGGTGTTTCTTATCGAAACTTTGGTGCAACATTTTTCTGAATTTAAAATTGTTTGTCTTCTATTTCGGTGCTAAAAATTAGTTCAAAGATTCACTACATGAAATAACCTTAATACTTTTAAGTATTAAGTATTTTAATACTTTTAACATGACTTTTATTATAAATTGATTTAGGAACAGTTTTGGGCATAATTATGCCTGTTGTACTAACCTTTGTATTTTTTTATTGATTGAATAAATGATAAATGATAGAATACTGCAGAACTACTAAGTATAATATGACTTCAGAAAAATCTAGCACTTGGTATGAATCGTAATTTGTATGACTTGAACTTGTAGTTCATGTTATATTATTGTATTATATTCAGTACTCAACAGATAGAGACTCATAAAAAAGAGACCTCCAGACATAGCCAAGCAGGAAATCAGACTTCATAGCGAACAAGTAAGGTCTCCTTCCTCTCTTCAACTGCCCATCCTCATGTCATTTGAATATTTATGAACCTTCTAGAAACTTGTAAACAAGTCTGGATTCATGATTTATTGTTGTCTGTCCAGTTCATGACATGTTGTAGTTCTGCAAAAATGGTAGAGTAACCACTATTCACTTCTGCAGAGAAAGGTTGGAAAGGCGGAAATATTTGCTAATTTAGAAAATTGCGTGTCAAAATCGTGGACGAACCAGAAAAAACTATTGGATAATTAGTGTAGAAGATCAGTGGCAAACTTGTTATCACGCCAAAGGCGTTGATGAATATTGCCTGAAAATGCATATGTAAAACCGGTAAATCGAATTGAAAGCAATTATTACATGTCTGGTGGAGAAGAATGAAAGTACGAAAACCAATTTCCGAAAATACCTGGTTTTCTGGTATCCAATTCGCGTGGAATTATTGGTTGGTCCTAATTTTGTGAGCGTTATTAGAAAGTGGAAATTATTGAAATGAGAGGGCTCCGGCAACACACAGGCCTCGATATAATGATCATTAATGACAATGGATACTAATTTGAATCAATGATCATCAAAATGATTATATGCTTTTGAGATTGTCTGACAAGTTTTTTCACATTTCCTCATTGTATTCGATAGCATTAATTTGAAAGAAAAGTTATTGGAATTCAATGATTGAGGACTACATTTCAAATTTACAATCTTAGAATTATATTTTTCCTTGATAGGTACTCTTCTCAATATAATCGGAGTTCTAATTTTCATTGTTTCATGTAACTTTTTACAAATAATAAGTATCCTCAATGATAATTCAACAATGCTTTCCACGTTACTTCAATTTTTTTGCCCTTCTACTGTATTAGTAACTTCAGAGGGTTCTTCATTTTAATGTAATTGGGCTATTATTTCAATAGCTTTGAAAGTATTTTAATTACAAAAAAATAACATGTCAAATTTTAGAAGTTTGGGAATGTTTGGCAAAAAAATTAAGAAGTTTTTAAAACGGTGAATAGAAAATCATATTCATCTTGAATTAAAATTTCTATTAATATAGTGATATAGTGATAATTAAGTGATAAGATTTCAATAACTTTGAATTACATAATTCGCTTCAAAGTGAAACATTTGTTTCTTCAAAGTGATATTATTATTTCAAAATTTTATTAGAAGAGAAAAAATATTAGGCTTCCTCTATATATGTCAGTACAGTTAATCTAAATCGATGATTGCTTCCCATTTTGATTATAATTACATAATTATAATTATTCTAAATATATAATATCTCAAGCTTGATGAAAACGTATGATAAGATAGACGATCTATTTCTAGATAAAAATACATTGAATCTACTTTGTAATACCCTTAGAAATGTCAAAACTATTAATATCACGGTATCCATATCTGAGAGCTATCTAAATAGGCAACCTATCATAAATACCTTCAACGGTCGAAGAATATTAAAACACCACTTTTACTAAATAAGGAAGTTGAGAAGGTTCAAAGTGTTTTCATCTAGACACTGGATGATTAAATTTCATATACCATCTCATATCGTTGAATAGTTGAGCCATCAATTGAAATTCCATCAACATGAGAAGTAATTTGTATCGCACGAGTTAGGTCAAACGAGTGAAGATTGAATTCCGAATTCTTGAACGTATCACGTAGCAAATTTGATCTTAATCGCTCTAAAAATCTGTTGTCTCATTCTTGTTCAATAAAATAGCCAATTCAGGGTATAGCGATTAATTTAAACAGCACATATGAGGCTGAATGGCTCTGATCTTTACTGAATGTTAGACCTTTCAGAGTAACTAAAAACCCCATTTAACAGGCTGAACTAGTCGATTTGATAATCAGACAGCTAGTACGCAGTTTACACTCGATTAGAAATAAAAGAAAGTGAAATCGCTCAATGGAACTTGAAATTTGTAATAAAATTCCTGGTGAACGCGTTGTTTGCTAGGGCACTGTAACCTGATTGGCTGCATTCATGTCATAAAATGTATAATAATACGTGTTTTTAGTGACGTAAAACATTTCAATTAGAAAACATCAATTAAGGAACGAAGTAGGAAGAGATAGGTTCTCATAAAAACGGGGTTTACGGAGCCATATGAAGAAAGTTAACATTGTAATCAAGTTGTTACCAAGCTGTCATCTCGAAATAAACTCTTTGTAACCACAATACTCTATAATCTCATCCATCACTTCAGTGTCCTATATTAAAAAAAACTGGTCCAAGAATACTGCATTGATGCAAAATGAGCTCAGTGTAACTAACTCTCTTCTTTATGCTCCTCTATGGATTCGAGATCTATTTCATATCTTTGGATTGAAAACTTGCATTATTAGTACTACTTAACTAACAAATTTCGTTCAAATTGATAGCAAATCTTGCTCATTAGCTCCATAGAATAACATAATATATTTTTATTTTATTCATACATTCATTTCAACTTCAATCTCGTACTCGGATACCGTTTCCTAACAAAGTTCCTTTTTTGCAGGTAAGAATACGTGACACTTTACATAAGAATGAAAACCCAGAGGCTTTGGTAAGTAGGCGCATAAGCTTTATAATTGTGAGGCAAGTAATATGTTGCTTTTGACTCAAAAGTTTTGAGTAAAGATAGAACGCAGATGTTTTGATGAAATGCTCTTGAGAAAGTTCATCATTCTGAGACTGACCCAAATCACGTCAATGAAGAGGAGTCATAAATAGATTTCTCCAACATCATAAGATAATAAGAAATTTGAGCAATTATCATGAAATAATAAATTTGAATCCAGGAACAACAAAATAATAGATATTTTTGAAGGTGCTAACAAATTCCAAGTCAGCTACTATTGGAAGAAGCTGTTTTTTATTGCCGACTAACACTATAAGAAGTAGCAGTTATTCATTGTCAACTACCGTTACTATGAAATTGAAGATAAATAAAGGAAACAATGCCAGCAAACAAAGGTACTGAGTGAAGACGTTCTCTTGTGGAACGAGAGTCGATTCTCGACGATTGTCGATTTTCGAGGTTAGCAATATTAGTTACACAGCAGTGGGTCACCTCTGTCGATCTTGACAATCAGAAAAAAAACATCGACTTCTGATGACGTCATTTGCTGAAATTTTGCTGGTTGTTGGACTGGTCTGATGCTCGACGGGAGGTCGAGAAATTTATTTTATTGACAACGCATGCTATGGAGAGATGGGATGGGCTAAGGGTATCAGTTGTTTTGATAGCAGTAGAATGGCTTCGAGAGATGTTGGAGGAAGAGAGAAAGCAGAGAGCCTTGTGTGAGAAATTGTGAGGATGAGAGGGAGAAAGGAAAGAGGAAAAAGGAGAAAAGAAAAGAGTAAAAAAGAGCAGAGGAAAAGAATGTTCACTTGCAGAAACAGGAATAAGAAGGAGAAGAGGGTAAATGAACGAATGGGAGACTAGTAATAAAGAGAAGGATACAAAAAATATTGAATTCAAATAAATATCCATGATACATAATGATACAAAAATACGAAATAATTATGCAGAATAATAGTTATTTCAAGTTTGTGAGAAGGAAGTAGGAAATAGTACAATCAAATTAAAAACGTTCGAGAAGAATAAAAGATAAAAGAAGGAAATGGAGAGGGATTGTGAAAAGGATTAGAAGATATTTAAGGGAAATAATGAAAATTGAATAGATTTGTCGGGTATTATTATTGGCGTGAGGCTTATTAGTGGTGAGCTCCAAAGAAGTTCCACAGAGGACATAGCCACAATTATCTGATTTTCCATCAGGGTAAATTTTGATAATTTTTGAAGGAGGAAGAAAATTCGTAGATACTGCAAAAGTTGTCAAGGGTTTCAGTTGTTACAATAGCAGTTAATTGTTCGAGAGAAAATAATCTTGTCTGTAATTAACCAAAAGAAGTTGAAGAGGAAATTGAGAGGCCTGGAAGGTGGGAAGAAAGTCAAGAGTATGAGTAATTTTAGTGTCCTAGAACAAGTGGCATGAAAACGGAACTAATTCTACAACATTACATACAGTACAGTGCTAAACCTCGCACACGGCGAATAGAATTCACAGAGAGCAAAAGTGACAAGAGAGAAAGCCAAGAAGATCGTATGTATGAAGAAAAAGAAGAAAAGGAGGAAGAAGAAGTAGGAGAAGAAGAAGAAGAAGAGAGAAGAAGATACTGGAATTGGTGTCTGTCAAGGGTACCTGTAGTTGTTTTAATAGCAGTTTAGAAGCAGAAGAACGGGACCAGACCAGTACAGACTTTTATTAGCGAGAAATGCTAAAGATCAAGTTCAGGGTCCATCTTCACTGGCGAGTCGAGCCATGACCCATACCGGTTCTTCTTCATTGAACCTTTTCATCATAATCACTTTCTCTTTGCAACTTTGCGTCTTCAGCCTCTTCTTCATGTGGTCGACTTTTTCCGAATTATTGTTTCAGAAATTCGGTCTTCCTTTACCATCGCTACTGATTTAAAATCAATGTTAAATCAATTGGAATGAGAATATTCTATATTACAGATTCTATAGAGACTGAATCTCTGTAAGAGATTCTATAGAGACTGAATCTCTGTATAAGAGATACTATTGCAACCATGTAAACATGAACTATTATGTTGGAAGCATTTTGAAAATTATGGTCTTTCTCTAAAAAATCTATGGAAATATCACGTGAATGAAAGTGCAATGAAGAAAAATTGATTCATTCTTCTGTAATTATTCCCGAAAATTTCCATTCAGATCACAAGAATTTTGTTTTAAACTAGTATCGCAACATAAATTGCTCATATCTCATCATACAAATCCAATAAAATCTTGTTTATTTCACAATTAATACTATGTGTGTTATCTTGAAAATTCATTATTTAATACTCAATTAAATATTTGGAGTAATTGAAATAAGACTTCAATACTTTTTGAAACTGTTTCTCTTTCTGATTTTTTAAGAAAAAAGAAGTTGTATTGCTTGGAAAGCCTGTCATTATTTTAATTCACTGTTGAGTTCGAGAGTGTCCTTCACTCTCAAAACTAATAACTTACTTTATTTTATGATTGTCATTGACAGATTATGAAAAAACACTTCATTATACGGTACGGACGTAACTGGAAACAACTCTTTCACATCTAAAGTTTTAGCATTATAGTAAAATTCCAAACATAGGCATGTGTTCCAGAAACGAACAATAAATTTTTGTTCTTGAGTAAACTAAAGTAGCTTCGACTGGGAATAATAACATAACTTGTCAAATATTTCAAGCAGAATAAATAAATTTAAAAAACTCCAAGTGAAGGGTATTCTACTTTTCACTTTCCTTGTTCATTTGATGTCTTGTCAAATGTTCGTATTATTTATGTTCGTAGCATTCGTATTATTTATTGGTTTCACATGTGCCGAAATAATTACATGGTTCAGAAACTCTTCCAAGTATAGTTTTGTCCATGCAAAGAATATATTCTGGCAAGATGGGAAAATGACACCAGATCTGTCAATATTGCTTCAAAAATATGAATTTGGTTTCAAATTGTAGAGCAGAATGTTTTCTACAATATGAGACCAAATTGAAAATTTTTAAACCAATATTGACCGAGCTGGAGTTATTTTCCCATCTTGCCAGAATGTCTTCTTTGCTTGGACAGACTATACTTTTGGATCAAGACATCTCTTTTTGGCCTCGTATTATGCCGGTAGCACAAAAGTAAAGCAATACTTTCTCTCAGAATAGACGCGCCAACCTCTTATTATGCTAATTTAGAGTAAATACACAAACTAGCATCTGTCAGATTGCATTATGCCATTCACAAACATTGTATGTATATTAGGGGGTTCAGCCTGCAGTCAAGTGTGTTTGCTACGCGCAATGAATAGACAAAATGTACGGAGAGAAAGTAATTCAATTTTGCGACCGTATGTACTTGGTCAATGATAGGTTTTGAATTTCTCGTGCGAAATTTATGTTGATTGATTCAGAGATGCGAACTGATTGCTGAGAAACAAAAAAATGGACGTGCATCTCTGATCTAATCTATATACAGGCTGAATTATTTTTTAAGAGAGCGATCACTTCTTTGATCGAACGGTGAAGGATGCTTTCAAGGTGAATTTCAAGGTATGTTTTAGATAAAGAGTTTTCAAATTTTTACAATTTTAATGAGAATATCATATCAATTTCCACTAAATTAATTAACCCGAGTTTACAGTAATAAGTCAATTCTATCAATAAATTATATGTATCAATTGATCTAACATCCGTAATCCGATTGTGAGCGAGCCTTGATAAGAGCATGAAGATTTTTACTGTCGAGACAAAACTTAGGCCACTGTAACAGTTTTATACAAAGTTATATTAGATGTTTCGTCAGATCACTGCCGCATATGACCAACCAATATTACCTAGCACGGATATCACAGATAAGAATATTTAAATAATTCGAGAGCACCTATATTAAAAATAATTAAATCTGACCTAATCTGGAATCTCTCCAATTATATCAGACTCTCCAATCTGGTTATCTCTGAATGATTATCTCTGTAATCTCCAGTTATAGGTGAGATTAGCTGTAATAGACTTATAGATTCATTTCCATGTTGAGGAATCATTTGGAAGATGATCAGTTGGAAACGATTAGTTGAAAAAATTTAATGATTGATAGGCTCAATTTTTGTATAGAATGTTGATTCTAACGAGTAGGAAAGGACAGTTCGGCTCTATTTGCAGAGGTGACAGGCGCGATTATTATACCAAGCAGATCGGTTGGATTGCGAATGAGGCGGATAAATTGAAGAAATTGTATAGTCAGTCCAAACAAGAAGACATTCAAGCAATATGGAAAAATGACTCCAGCTCGGTCAATACTGCTTCAAACATTATAAATTTTGTCTCAAATTGTAGGAAATATTCTGATCTACAATTTGAAACCAAATGTATAATTTTGTAACTGATATTGACCGATCTGGAGTAATATTCTCATCTTGCCAGAATGTCTTCTTTGCTTGGACAGACTATAACAGTACTAGACAAAATTGTAACAGGAAATCATTTCTCACCTCTGCAGTCGACGAATAAGGAAGGCTGGAGCGGACAACGTTATAATTGAACCTCAAATGTAACCGACTGTTAAAACTTCTTAGCCTACTGTAAACGTCAGCTAGGTAATCGGGTCAAACGAATTCATTTTTCCTCAATGTTGAATTTTCCACATTACACAACTCGTATCAGATGTACGTAAACATTTCGGCAGATTATGAAATCTTGTTGTAAGATTGTCAACAGAAGTTGAAAAGCCTAATATCATAGCTTCCTTCAATATAAAAAATCAATGCAAATATTTGTGATCCAGAATTTGATTATATCTATTCATTTTGTTCTTCTATCACAATATTCTATACGAATGAAGCTCTCACTTACATTCTATGAATATTCTACCTCGAGGTTAAGAGTTATAGAGGGCCAGCTGTGCCCTGATTTCGCCCTCCCAGGCTCAAATGAAGGCAGCCCTTGAACTCAATCCAATATCTTAGATATCTTATTAATAAATAACTCCATTTCATATTTATCACACCAAAGTTGGACTTCAATGCAAAGTATCACAATACTAGTTAAGTGCTCGGATACACTATTTCGTTAACATTATACATAACATCATCGCATGCCAAAGAAGTTTTCATCGGAGTATTTTCTAATTAATAAAAATATCATTCACTCTCTTCTATTACTCCTAGTATCATATCCATTACTACATTACTACTTTCGAGCATTGCGATCTATATAACTCGATTAATCACAGCGTTTTGTTGAATGTTTAGTTATTGAAAAATAGTTATTCAATTAGGGAAATAAAAACAATGAGATGAATTGCACTGGCGGCTAGTACCCACGAAACAGATGAAGTGTCCGTATCTTTTACTCTACAGCACTTCAACTGTTTCGAAGGCACGAGCCACCAGTGATGAATTGATGAAACTTCATTGAAATAATTGATAGAAGCTTGTATTTATTGGATACTCGAAAGTACTTTTTTAGTTCCTTCAATGAAATAAACTTCTATTAAAATTATCAACTTCTATGAAATACCATTCAACTCAAGTGTTCAAACAAGGTTCAACAAAGAGTAGCCTACACACTAGATAATATAACAAACCTGTCAAGTGGGCAAATCACAGAAAATGTGGGCATAACGCGCATAAAATTACAGCACAGGTTAACGCGCAAGATTAATACGACATGTTACAGTGTTGATAGCGAGTTATACTATCTGGTTATCTCGACAGATGAGAAAATGTCAAGATGCGAAAGAGATATGTCATCTTTTGCCAGCTGCTTTGGAGAAAGCTCACTCGGTTCACGTTGTCTCATTGGTCATCGCAGTCATAAACAAGTGATTACAAATGGGATAAGTCAGTTTGATATCTTCGGCAAATATCTTTAACACTGTTCCTAGTAATGATTGACATTGCGAACAAACTTTCATTCATTATAATGTGTGAAGCTTTCATATGAGATTTCACCAGTGGTCTTCAAGTCGTGATAGAGTTGACGAACTAATAAGTAATGATCGAGCTTATGGGCTTGTGATATTTCAATTAGTGTTTCATAGATTGTTTGGAACTATTAATATTCTTTCCGGAATGGAAGAACCAATGCCCAATTCTCATGAGGTATATTAAATATATTTAATAACTGTCCATAAATATTAATATTGTTCATTGAATCATATTGGGTAGAACAGACGTTTTGACTTTTCAAAACAATATTATTGTATTGCAATCTCGTTAATAAATGATAATAATAATAATAATAGTTATTTCTCTGTCTCCTTGACAATATAATATTAAACCGCGTCAAAAATGGGATGCAGTACAGAAAAACAAACCATGAGATAGTGTTCATGAGATAAGTATGAGATAGAAAACTATGAAACATAGAAAACTAAGAGATAGTGTTCATAGTGTTTATGACAGCGTTCCTACGGAAAGCATTCCTATTTATAATTTGGTTGAAGTTGAATAGGCCAGGGACTATTTTCATCAAAATATCCTTTTAATGTTTTCCTTTCCTAATAGAAACTTATGCGACTTTCTCCAGCTCTCAACACTTTTATTTTCCTTATGAACTGATTCATTGAAGAAATTACCTACCATTTCCTCAATGACAGAATAACGGTTCGGTTAGTGAATAATTGATACAGTTAATGTTCATTTAGGCAGTTGAATTTGAGTTGATATACATGTAAAATTTCCTGAATAAGTTACAGTGAATCATGCCAAATCGATGAACTTGAGTTGATTAATTTGCCACCTAGTTTTCCTGATATACGCTGCAACAAAGTTATAGGCTATTAATGTAGAAACCTGCTCAGAAACATGTTTTAGATTTCTGCGGTATTATAATTAATACACTCTCATCGGATTCCCAATTAAATTACTAGGTTTATGTAATTATATCGTCACCGAACTGTATCTTTATCTCAATAATATATCATCTTCTGTGCATGAATATATTGCGTATCGCTAGCCGCTAGGTGTCAACCTAGAATTGAATTGAAACTGGAAGGCATCCAGTGAACACCTGAGAATATACAGCTCTGAGCTTCCAGTTGTATAGGATGATGAATTTATTGTTCTAGTACTTTCTATTCGGCCTGCCGTTGATTTCTCATTCGACTTTTACTAGTCAGCTGGGTGGCTTCCAGCGTGACATCAGCTGACCATCAGTAAAGAAACTGTAAACATCAGATTGACTTGAGCAAAAGTACTGTATTTAGCAGCCATGTAGTCTTGTTTAGCTAAAAACGCGTGGTCTATATTAAGTATTTCAACAAATTTCTTGATAAAACTAGAATTAATTTGCAGCGCAGAGCAACGATTTTCTAAAGAATAGGCTACTCCTGCTATAGTATTCAATTCTATTTCTTGTTTATCAATATTCTTTCGTATGAGTAGCTCCTATAGAAATCCAAAAGGTAGCACTATATAGGCTAAGGGTAAGAATATGTCGAAAAGGAGGGGCTTGGGGTTCACACTACAAATCATATGATATGATATATGATATAGATATGTATATACTATGTACTATGTAATACTATGTACCGTAGCACCCGCAGCCTCAACTTAAGCCTCACCTCATTTGACATGTTCTTCCCTAAGCTTTCTTACTACAATGAGTAATGTGCTATAATAGATTTCTCGATGAGCTAAAAAGTACAAACTTTGTCAAATTATTTACATCACAACACGAAAGCCTCTAGAACATTACCTTGTACTATAACTTGTACTGTAATTTGAAGAAATCCAGTTGTCAAGTTTATTATTGTTTAATATATTGGAGTCCAATCAATCATTAATAGCCCTGGCTATTACTGATTGGAAGGAACATGACGAATTTGTCGTAGTTATAATATGAAATGAGAAATAGGAGAGATTTTGTTTTCAAAGATATTAATGAAGATTAACGCATCAGAGTTGACAGCTTTAAAGCCACGTTTACACCAGATTGTAATAACATTTGCTAATAACTATACTATGTTATATACTGTTTAATAACTTACTGTTTACTACTTACTAAATATAATAAGTTATATAATCTATATCTATAAAAGCGAAATGGCACTGACTGACTGACTGATTCATTCATTCATTCATCACCAGAACTAAAAATCCACTGAACCGAATGCGTTCAAATTTGGCAGGCATGTTCAGTTGGACGTTTAGACGCGCGCTAAGAACGGAATTTAGGAACTTTTCAAGGATACGCCAAATATTTAAGTTTTTCTATAGTTTTTCGGCGTTTTCTCAATTTTTACGAGAACCAATCGGTAGAAAATGTTGATATTTGGTGGGTAGGTTCAGATAAGGTCTAAAAATGTTGTGTTGAGATATTTTTGAATTCCGTTCAAGATTACGCCAGTAATCAGGTTTTTCAAAATTGTAGATGTATTGCGGGTTGCATATCTTCCGCCTTAATACGACCAATCCTTACTGTAAATTCAATGGTTCAGCGAGATTATAGATAAACTAATTTGGAAGATATTGAATCAAGTTTCAAACTATGTCCGATATAGTTCCCAAGACTACGCTCAATATTAGCGTTTTACTATTTTTCGGAATTTTCAGAGTTTTTCTTGGATTTTTCAAGAATAAATTTGTAGAAAATGTCGAAATTTGGTGGAAAGGTCCAGATTAGGTATAGAAATGCTGTGTTCAATAAGTTTTGAATCCCTTCTGAACGGAATTTGCAGGCTAGCGAAGCGAGCCTGTTTGTCTCAGCTTACACCGACAGAGGTTATGCGGGCGAGCGAAGCGAGCCTGTTTGACTCACTGACACTGCTGATACTGTCGGGGGTCCAGGGGGCGGAGCCCCCTGGCTAGGCGGAGAAGGCGAGCGAAGCGAGCCTGCCGGCTAGTAAAATATAAGTCTGTATAATAATAATACGTTATTCGAAAAAGTTTTTAACAAATGTTATTCCGGTGTAAACGTGGCATAAAAAGCTCTAGGTTTAGTTAAATTTGAAAGCTCTAGGTTCTAGAAAATGGCTTGAAGAAGAATAACAACAAACCAAACAGTAAAATAAATGTGAAAAATAGTTTTTGGAAAAGCAAATAATCAGGACATGAAAAATTTAGAGATAGTTCCTGGGTACTTAGCCAGCTCGATAGAATCAGATATATAGGTATACTCTCCACGTTAGTGCTATTCCTTGATGATTGATATCACCGTCTGCAGCCCACTCCATTCAAATAACAGGAATGACACAGTATACTAAATAATGGTCACGGTATCGTAACCAGCAATAATCACACCAAGGTCGCCTTATTTCTTAAGCGACTGGCGTATAACCGACTTATATTTCCTCACGTGTAATTTTTTCGCCTTCATTAATGACCGGAATCGCTTGATCTACTACGTTCTAATGGACCTATACTATTTTGCATCAACCTTCAATATAACTATAGATACATCCGTTTGAATATAGTTTGCCCAAGCAAATAAGACATTCTGGCAAGATGGGTTTGTGACTCCAGATCGGTCAATATTTTTCCAAAAATTATGAATTTGGTCTCAAATCGTAGATCACAGTGTCTCCTACAAATTGAAACCAAATTTGTAATTCTTGAACCAAAATTAACCGAGCTGGAGACATTTTCATCTTGCCAGAATGTCTTCTTTGCTTGGACAGACTACGTTCGAATGGACCCACTATTTTGCATCAACCTCAAATATAGCTATAGATAAATGATACATCCGTGCAAGTAGGCTATCCGTACTCTTACTTTCAATACCACTAGACACTACTCCAAAGTCTATCTAGCCTATCATCTATCTCTATATATACATTCCACTCTATAGCCCATGTTCTTTATTTTTGGATTCCACTCTTTGGTTACTCACAAAAGCACTCACAGTTATTCCAATATCACTATACAAAAAGTACAATTAATTTGCACTTACAGTATCTATAACAAATACCTCACAGTTATTTCAATATCACTATACAAGAAGTACAAGTAATTTGCACTTACAGTATCTATAACAAATACCTCACAGTTATTTCAATATCACTATACAAGAAGTACAAGTAATTTGCACTTACAGTATCTATAACAAATACCTCACAGTTATTTCGATATCACTATGCAAGAAATACAAATAATTTGCACTTACAGTATCTATATGTATAACAAATATCTTGTACTTTCAATGCTGATTGTAACGTATATAGCAAGGTTGAACGAATGTGGAATGCGGTGTGGTTTAGATATTTGAAATATAGATATAGTGAAAGCAATACAGAAACTAAGTAATCGCCTTCCTAGTTATGCGACCCCTGAAAGGTTGCTGATGAAATACAACACCAAGTTATTGAATTGATAGTCCCACTTCAATGACCAACCAATGTTTGAAGTGAGACGAAATCGTAATATAGTAGAACGAGACTAACTCAAGCAGGTGACTAGTGACTGGCTGCAAAAGGTCAGTAAGTAAAATAGGTGTAGCCTACTATACACCCTGCGATAAAATCAATTAATGAGTTTCATTTCACCCAACCAAGGCTGTTTCACAGCAATTAAAAATCGCTCGTGCTTTGATTCGTTCCAAGTTCCATAATATTATAATGGAGGGCTTATGATAAGAGTTAACTCATACTGAAAAAATTATAGCTCCAACGTTAAGAAAAACGTAAACGGTTATAAATGATAGATAGTTACTTGACTAATATAATGATAGGAATTTTCAATATTTTAGATTTATAACCGTGACGGATTCAAGTTGCAGTGGAAAGTAATAAATAAAGATTGTAATCAAAGTGTAAGTTTAGGAGTTGGGTCAAGCTTTCACGCCTTAAGGTTTTTAATAAATGACGATTGTATAAGAAATGAATCGAATTCGAGGATTGAAAGGTTCGGGAAATAAAACCAATCCAGATTGGTATGACCTCATTAGAATTTACGCAATTTGGAAATTTTCATTATTTTGATGATGTGAAGGAGCCTCTACTACCTCGATATAGCTTCACAGTACAGTGACAATAGAAATATAGAGTCATTGAGTATAGATATACTTATAATCCATAATCAATGATAGGAGCTACTAGAATAATAAGAAGTACTTTGGTTCGTTGCAAATAGTGGAGCAAGTGCTATCTATCGGAGGAAATAGTAAACAGGTAAGTTTGTACGGTTTTCAAAGCTCGATTCCCATTAGCCAGTTTCGCTGAAAGTGGGAGGTCTCGACCAATCACAGTGCTTCATAGAGATTGAATAGTATAATGAATGGCAGCTCTGCCTTTTTGTTTTAAAAGGTGGATTGGTTTTCTTGGTCAATCAATCAAATAAAAACTCATCACCAGAAAAATTTTTGAATAAATTGAAATCTATTCGATATTGATAACCAATAACATTCGAAAAATTAAGTTGTGTTTCAAGTCTTGAGAGAGAGTTTTACAGACATTGAAAATTTAAAGAAAAATATATTCCACGGTTGAAAGGTACCGTATTCATATTCTTGCAATTACAATATTTAGATTGTGGAAAGAATTTAATTAATATAAATTGGAAGATCAGCTCAATCTATGTTACATCTGGGGACCAATCCTAGCCAAGCTCAAGAGATAACTTGTGGTTTTCCACAACAGGAATTCAGATGCAAGTAATTCATGACTTGCATTTTCCATGCAAGTAATTCAGATCGTTTAACAGACTGGACTTAAGTCAGCTTTTATATGAAATTAATGTTATTCCGTCGAAATGTCAGGGACACTCAATGCAAATAAAGTTGAACACCTAGTCAAACTATATTATGTTCTACGAGTACTTATTGGCCTACACTTAAATAATAATTATTACTATCACTGATATTATTCCACCTCTTCAAAAACATTTATGATCATAATAGTATTGGTATTGTGAAAGTTTTAATCTTGGTATTATTAAAGTATTATAAAAATGGTTATATAAGTAATCGCTTTAAACTGTAAGATCTAGAATAAAGACAAATTATAGCAGAATTCTCCACTTCGATCCTAGAAGGGAACCAAATTTTAAGATAATCTATCATATTCTATGATTCCAATAATTTATAATTGTTGAATGAGAAGAGTGGCGTTTTCTATTAGGATTTCTCTTGGGAATTATTGATTTCAAAAGAAATTGATTTGGAATTGATCAATCCCTCGATTGTATTTCTCCTCATAAATAGATTCTCCGAGGTTTATGGTACATAGTATCAAACATAGATTGCGAAATTAGTAAGCGAATAAATTGAGATACAAAATATTAATCAAGCTTAGAGGAACAAGAACAAGAATAATATATTGAATGGTTCCAATCGTCGCTTTAAATTGACTCAGATCACCAGATTAAAACTGTCTTATCATCAGTGTATTATATGTGATGAAAATTTTGAATTATTCAACTGCATAATGGTAATTCCATACAACGAAATGAGCCCGCATTGTATGAGATCTGGTTTGACCACATGAAATTACATTCTAGAATTGATTCATCAAATAACCAATAATAAGGTCATATTACATAATCCTTCTCAGTTTTGAATTATTACCGTGAATGTTGAATAGGAAAGAACATACGGAACCTACTTATAATCGTACTAGCCTGTGACTATACGCAATGCAACTTTGAATTCATTGTAGAAATCGACTATGTATTTGAAATCAGATATCAACCTACATCTATTCGGTCTATATTTATGTTCCCATATGAAAATGCAATATTATGATATATCGCAGGGCAATACCTAAGTTACTGTCCGGTTATACCGGTGTAATGATTAATTCATGCACACATGCTTAGGCCTATTGGTTAAACAACCAGTGTTTTTAAACGATTTATGTATTTTATTGAAAATTGATATCATAAATTGATAGTCTACAAATCAAATAGTTTCACAAGAGAGAGCTCGTCGACAATCCGTATAAGTCAAAGATTGGTCGAAAATGATTTGTATGATACTTATACATATTAATAAAAGTATAATTTTACTACATAACATAACATACATTTTTGAGTCTTCAAATTTTAATAGTTGAGTCTTTGAAAGAGACATCAATAATTGTTTTCCACTCTATCTCTACTCATTGCCACCCTCTATCGAATTCCTCTTTAACTAATCAAGAATTATTATTATCATATTCGCACCATAGCTCAACTAATAATACCTTACGACGATTTTTCAACAGTTAACAAGGAACAATTAAGGTTGAGTCAATAATTATCAACCTGTATCCAAACAGTGGGCTAAATACTGTAACTTGAGCACAAGTGAAAATAAATACTACCTATTTGCTTGCATGTGAAACAATGGCCCATTAATCAATCAATTAATGTGAAAGCTAATCAATTATACATGGAATACATATTTTGCCCACGTTGAGGATAGTCTGTACAAGCGAAGAAGACATTCTGGCAAGATGGAAAAATGTCTTCAGCTCAGTCAATAATGGTTAAAAATTAAAAATTTGGTCTTAAACTGTAGATCAGAATGTTTCCCACAATTTGAGATGGAATTTATGGTTTTTGAACCAATATCGATCCAGCTATAGTTATTTTCCCGTCTTGCCAAAATGCCTTTTCTGCTTGGACAGACTATAGATGTATTGATGAAGCTGTCTGTTGCTTTCTAGATGTAAGCCAATAGGTGACTCTCCAAAACACATGTGAATTTCCTATTCTACTTATCAGATAATGAGACACCAATCGATAATTGAATAGTAAATAATGACGTATTTAAAGAAATGCACATATGATAACATATTTTGTAACTTTTTATGGATTGAAAGGATCTAAGTTTTTTCCGTTCTCTCCTATATGAACCCTGAGAGATGAATAAATATATGCATTTTCAAATAAATACATTGTATACTTCATGATGAAGGGGGTATTTACAATGTTAGGATCCAATTTAATTGTAATAATGATGACAAATGTGGTATTGATAGAGCCTAGATTATTTTTCAAATCAAAATAATATGATGACTGAGTTTTCATTCGAATATTAGTTTTCAATTTTCACTCTTGTCGGAAATTATTTAGTTTAGGAGAGAATTTGAAAACTTCTGTGATGAAATAATAAGCATAACTTACAGTTGAATAATTGAATAATTCTACCTCGTTGTGTTTTTTCATTTTGTACTTTCCACTTATAACAGGCACTTATAGGCTATCATTGTAGAAAAAAGAAATAACAATATCATGTAAGCAAGCAATTGAGCACTTTGCCCTAACTACAAAATGATAGTCGTACTGAAACTCCAATAGGATCAGTGGGAGTGGATATGGATACGTTACATAATGGACATAACATAACCCAGATTCTAGTAAACATCATAATAGTATGATTGTATGAATCTATGTTATTTGAAAATGATTGGTGCTGTGGGTGTACATTCAGGACAACTCAGTGCTCAAACTAATGCTTATGTCCAGGAAACTCCAGTTTTTGACTGAAATTATAGTAATGCTGAAAAGGAAAAGTTATTCTTCCCTGTCACATGCTTAAGTCTTTTATGACTTATTTGATCGTATGTTATGAATTGAGATAATCAGTTGATTATATGTTTGTGAAGAAATCTATGAATAATGGATTTACGATACACTTGGAGACTTAAGACTGTATTTCGACGTTCTCAAATAATATTGAGCATTTCCTGATTTTAGACCATCTAAGAAAAATATTGTTCCAAGCTCTCTCGAGGTTTCGCTAAGCCCTTGCCTGGTTTTCTAAGGGTGTTGAATCTTCCTAGTTGAAATCCAAACTTATTTCTCTAATAGGCTCTAAAATACAAGATCAAATCATTCTATTGAATCAGGGATAACAGTGTTGTTGAACATACAATAGTCTATTGTTTTTGTTAATGTTGACGTATTGGTATTAGTTTATTTTTTGGTGTCACTTTCTCGATATTTTGATATGGAAAATCCGAGGTCTGTTAAAATCCTTCGTATTGATACATTTCCGTATTGATGGACTCAGACTTATGAATAACTATTCATAGCTGATTAGAAGTATTATCATTCCAAAATGCTTGGGAGAATTATCATCTTGTAATGCTTAGGAGTATTATCATCTTGAAATTCCTAGGAGTATTATTATATTGAAATGCTATTATCTTCTTGATAATACTCCTAATCAGCTATAGATTATTATTTATAAGATTGAGTCCATCAATACGGAAATGTTTCTATAATGAATAATGATATTTTTTGTTAACATTTTACGATTGGATAAACGGATAGAATTGACTGGATAAATCCCAATACAGAGTTAGGTACCGTAGTGAAAATAGTGATGACCATTCTACCTCTTCCTGTGCCATCTACATTCCCTAAGTGATTCAAACAATTATTATTCTTCATATTTGTATTCTTCTTCAAGGCTTATATATTAATTTTTGTCTTGATTGAAATTGATAATACATTCGCTCATTTGCAGTTGAATGCATTTACCCAGCATTTTAAAAACAGGAACGAAACAGGCTCAGACTCACTTCACAAGCCGTCTGATATTTACTACATATTTCGAAAAACAAATAATTACGGTTTGCTCTTTGTTACGGTGCCGAATGAATAATTTCTCAGGGCGGAGTTGAGTTAGGTCACGATTTTTAACTAGACGACAATAGAATATGGCATGGACCGGTTTCATCCACTTTTAAATTATGCATATTTATGTAACATTAATTTATTACACCTTATGAATGAATGGAAATTCCCTTTTGTTATTTTGAATGTTAATTCAGTCAGGCCTCAGGTGAACTATTGGATGGGTGCTGTTTATGATAGGTTAAGGCGATTGTTATAAAGGTTGGTTCATTGATTTAATATTGGTGATCAATGTAATACATTATATTTGATGGCATAATGAATGAAGTGGTAATAGCTCTTAACACTATGAATACATTCTAAACATGACAGTAATATCATCCAACATTAATGAGTTACATGAATGAACTACTTACTATGCCATAATTCCATTAGTTTGCCAATCCACCACATTACAACGTGATCTTCCAGATAAAAATTTTAATTGGATTATTATTTTTTGCATTAATTACAAATTGCACTAATTCAATTTTATATCACACTCAGCAATCGAATCAAACAATATTTTTTCCAATGAATTTGATTTTAAAATAATCACCTCTTTGAACTGCAGGAATTTTCGTCTTCCATAGAGGTGATTTCTGAAGAAATTCTCCGAGTAGCTAAATATACTAAGAGTAACTCTTATCTATATCATATCTATAATTATTGATTCTCTTCTTTGTGCCTATTTTAAGTAGGTAGTTGATCCTCTAATTGAATCCTCTTTATCAATCACAGTAATTTATCAGGCATCTCCAAACCATTCTTCAATCATTCCTCAACCATTTTCAGCTGATACATCGAAACTCTACATATACGTATTGAACTTCCATTATTTAAATCCTCTGTAACTTGAGTACTGACATTTTAAAAATGGAAACTTTCTCGCTATGTTTGCTCATTAAGATATCAGCTGCACTCGTTATTCCCAAATTACAGTATGTATTGACCACTCGGTGAGGGTGGCTAATTAGTGATAGTGATACTGAGTCATGAACACAGTAGACTTGTGAACTTGTGGTCAAGTACATTGGCTAAGTTGAACCTACTTGTACCAACGGGTCTCCTCACCTTCAAAACGAATATTTTTCATTGTTGAGTTCACCCCTGAGGTATAATCCCAAGTTATTCTTAGTGACTCATAACAAAGGAATTACTAATAAAACTCTCTTTTTACTTGTGTTTTGCAGAAGCAACAGCCAGAGACCAGTCGACGTCAGCGGCGTGGTGGAAACAGGAGTTGGTTCCCTCGCAGTCATTTTCGGACGCAGATCCGAACAACTTCTTCTCATCGTCGCACGGCCTGCTGCAGACGCATCCGCCGCTCTATTCAGGCGGAGGCGGCGGCGGAGGCGGAAGTGGAGGCGGTAGTTTAGGAGTCGGTGAGTAGCACTTTGAGAATCGCACTCCCCTAACTTATTCATTTGACAATTCAATTGAATTAAAGATGCACAAAGCAATACAAATGCAACAAAGAGAAAATACAAATGCACAAGTGTAGAGGAAAACGAATAGTATAGGAAGAGTATAGTTGAAGTATGATAGTAAAGTAAGAGTATTTCGTTTTTCTTAGGGCTACTTTACTTATCAGAGTTCTCTTATACTTATTGTCAAATGCCATTTGAAAATGCCTAAGAAGCCGAAACATTCCATGTAAAATGAAAATTATTTTTCTAAAAGGGTACTGCCATGTGATCTACATTAATTGAAAACTTTTAAGTGAGAGTAAATGAAGAGTGCAGTTGAAGTTTGAGAGTAGAATGGAATTATTTCATCTGGGCTGGCGAAGTGTGAGTTATGAAGAGTATAAGAAGAGTATGATAATAAAGTAAGAGCGTAGTAGAAGTATGAGAGTAAAGTAAGAGCATAGTAGAAATATGAGAATAAAGTAAGAATACCTACAGTAAAGAACCAGAAGTATGAGATGACTTTGGAAACGACAAAGCATGTTGTGTTATTGAAACAATATAACTCAATTACTTTTACAAAAACAATTACTTCAAGGAATAATTCAATTTTCTATTTTAATTTCAAATACAGCCAACTTTTGGATGGTGAACCCAGAATACTATTTCTCATATACAATAGCCTGATCAGTAACTCTATTCTCTTATTAGGCCTAGTACACTTTCATGCCAATCTGCCCGCAAGATTTCCCTTTTGAAGCTATTTTCCACTCGAGTCGCACTGCTCAGTTCTCACGGCCTGGCAAGCATTGTTGTTCGGCTTGTAATCCTTGGATGAAAGGCCTTGATCTTTGCACATAAATTACCGAATGATACAGTTGCATTAACTTGAGCGGATGCCTATGATCTGTGCTGCGGATAATATAACTGGGTGCATTGCTCACTAATGCCCCTGCACTAATTGCCGGTCTTTCTTCAATATCCATGTCGAATCAAGACAAACTACTAGATTATACCTATATATACTTACTCTATCGTAGCTTCATAACAACTCTATTATATCTGTATATAACGACCAGGCCTACGCACCGCCGCGTAATAAAGAACGCCGTGATTCAAGGTGCTACTGAACGCGCGTCAACCGGGTCAAGATTCTTGAGATGGGAGTTCTGTAATCGAAATTCTTCACTTTCATTTGGAAACCTTGCCAATGATTCGCGAATAAATTAGAAGTAGATTGGCATCTCATCTAGAACTGGATGTCCTCAGTTTCCCTTGTCTACTTATCATCCATTTTCTAGAATAGATTGTTAGATGAACGCGTTGTAAGTTTATTAATCTTTTGAGCGACGAATGTGTCGTTGTTACTGATTGTACTCGTAATGCATTCATATAGATTTGATTTTCTGTGGAAATTTGCATATTTTAAAATTCAGAGTAGGTCTGATTTCAATCGAAAAACTCCCCGTGAATTAAGTTGATAGTAGATCCCAATGATAAGTGTTAAGTCATAAGTGATATGTAGAGGAAATTCGAACACATTTTTTAATAACAAATTTCGAAGCTTCTCGATCGTTTCTTCTTTTCACTTATTTGTTCACTTATTAAATGTATGTATTAAAATAAATTATTCCTCCAGTACAGATGAAAAAATAAATTACTTTAAATATTGAGAAATTATTCTTCGATTATAGTAGAGAGATCAATCTATTAATATCGTAGTCATTGGAAAGCTTGAGTACTATACCTATTTTCCAATTAAGCAATTACTCAACGTTATTTACTTGACTTGACTTAACTTAACGTGACTTAATTTACTTGACTTCACTAGTTGACAATCAGTAAATTAGATATGCAATCAGTAATGATTGAAGCAAAATATTATGTTGATATTGGTTGGTATTCATCTTGTTGAAGATTGGGCCTACAGCTAGAAAGTCACCAAATTCTGTTTTGGGACGTGAAACTTACGATTATGCCTATCATTTAAAGTCGACTTGTTAGACAGAAGAAATTAATTCAAAATTTATTAAGGAAATCAAATAAGGAGCAATATAATTAACAGTGCTGATTGAGTACTAATTAAGACTAGTTTATCTTCAATTTAATTTTTAAGTTATTAAAAATTCTCTTGAAGTAGCCTATGTCTGGTGCTTACTTATGTTAGGAATTTACGGTAAAACATGTAATGTAACAACACTTGTTTCAACATCTCTTCTACTGATTGAGGCACGACATGATGTAAATGAATATTGAACAAAGCTGCTGTTTCCCACAGTCGAATTCTCAGTGAAGAGTGGGAAATGTTTTAAATGTGCCTTCCATTATTGAATGAAAAACGTGTCAAGACCTCTTTCATGCTGAACCATGCAGTTGCATGAGGGGAACCTCTTTGAATATATACTATTATTTTATTCGACAAATAAACGAACACTACAATCAAATACTACTATAAATTTTTAATTAATATTTTTTTCAATAATGATCAATATCTACTACATATTCTCATAGAAAACTTCTCTGTTTCTTGTTTCTGAACAAAATGTGGGAAAAAATATTTAGGAAACTCTCTAGAAAATTTTTGAATAAAAGCATACATAAATAAAGTCACATAATTGAACTTTGTAAGTTATCTTGGAGTTTGCAGAGATGTACTGCTGAGACTTTTCAACATGAAAATTGTGTTTTGGTACGTTACGGTACCTGTAGTTATTTATTGTTAAATATTGACCACATATCTCTTACAAATGAGAGTTTTTACCATTTTTATGTTACTCCAATTTTTTACTAGAATCTGCTCAACTGTATTGAAAATAATAGCCTCAAAAAGTAATAAAAACGATGTATGTTATTCGATAAGCCTGACATGAATTTGAACATTTTTAGAGCTTGATTATCACCCATTGCATCTTACATTGTAATTTATAGAGAATTAGGAAAGGGAAACTTGAAATGATTGGTTATTCGTTACAAAAATAAGATATAGGGCTTACGGCACGGTCGTTAATTAGTACATTGTACATAGCCTACTTGTATGATGACTCTTATGATGTAGGCTACTAATTGAGGTTTCTTAAACCAGCGCAATTAATTTCTTACTACCAATTTTTAACAGTAATTCAACTTTAAATTTATTAACCAAGAAGTGCATGATAATGCACTACAATGATAAATTATCCTTAACATTTATTTTTATGGAGACCGTTGCAACAACGGCATGCTTAAGCTATTTTCGTTCTGGTTAGTTGTTATAACTCTCATTATTGCTAAGTCATTAACTAGAAGTAAGAAAACTAAAGAAGGATTTCTCTAGTGCTGAAAAAGTACTCGTTATAAATATTATTTCCATGGTGAAAGTGATCTCAGGAAACTTGAATAATCATTTATGAGCGAATTGTAAGCTAATTTGATGATAGTAAAAATAGAAAATTATGAACAATGCAAAGATTCAAGAAGTTTAAATATGTGTTTTTCGTTTGGTAGCAACAGTGGATATAAAGTATATTCTCTCCATATTCTTTGCTAGAAATAAGAATTATTCTCAATGAATTATTTATTCACAATTTTCTTAAATTTTCGAATCACTATTAATATGTCTATTTCATTCAACCGAGCGTTTTTAATAGAAGGAACTATTACGAACTATAATTATTAGATTAGGATCCAGACTTTCACCCCTAATAAATTACTTGTAACGTATGGTAAGCATTCTCTCTTGAATAATGAGTCGATTTAAAATAAGTTTTTCATAATTCCAGTGAAGAATTGAACAATAAATTTTAAGTCAATTAATTCTGGTCTATTCGGCAATGTTGTTATGACTGTTAAATAATATAAGTAGGCATAATATAATAATATAAGTAATTTAAGAATATTTGTTATTGCTGTGCAACAATAGGCTATTTGATATTGTTAGATTTGCAATTAGGGCTCAGCGTCTGCTTACCAGCGAAATTGCTACACTTAAAAAAATGTTGCACCATATTTTTTATAAATTTATCTCTATTTAAATCATGTCTCTCTAACAAAGCGTTTTTATGAGTAGGCTCCAATTTTCACGACAAAATTAGAAAAGACCAGTTTTTTTACAGCAATTGATTTCTCATACAAATTCCACGATTTATCATGAAAACTTCGAAAACGACAGATTTATCATTTTAATATTTCATTCAAACTTCTGATGAGAAAGCGTCGACATTCTTTTGTCTGTTCTCAGCTACTTATTGAAGGAGGAATGTCACGTCTTTGTCACTGTGCGAAAACCCAGTACCACGTCAAACACATTCGAATACTTAACAGGTGTTTAGTCGCCTGAAATATCGTGACGAGACATAATTAAACTGATATTTATCAGGGACAGGGTCGTATATAGTGTATTCTGATTCAAAGTCGTGTCTGAAAACGGCACGATCCATGCTGGGAAATGGAACTGACTGTTTCCTATTTGGCCAGCATTTATCAACAAGTGACTCCGGATTATGCTTTCACTTTCACGAGGCGTTTCACACAAAGAATATGATTTTTCGACACAATATCAGGCGGTAATCTATGGTATAGTCTGTCTAAGCAAAGAAGACATTCTGGCAAGATGGGAAAATAACTCCAGCAGCTTGATTAATATTGATTCAAAAATTATAAATTTGGTCTTAAATTGGAGAAAACACTCTGCTCTCCAATGTGAGACCAAATTAATATATTTTGAAATAATATTGACCGAGCTGGAGTAATTTTACCATCTTACCAGAATGTCTTATTTGCTTGTATAGATTACACATGATGCTGACATGTTACGAAATAAAATCGTCTGTTCAATGTCGACTGTAGCCTAAGTGAACTCACGACTGGAAGGAAACGGGATCTGCTGCACAAAACCATGCCATACTGTGGTCGATTTTGAGAGATGAGTTTCCAAGCATGCTGCACAATCCTTTAGCTACATTATTGCTCATGAAATGCATCAGCAATTGAAACAAGCGGAAAATCGACCAAAGACCGATTATTTCTCACAAGGATTCAGTAGGAACACAGTAGCTTCTTTATTATTATTCCCTGAGAAGCATTGCCAGATTTAGAAGAAGAGATGATAGGAAATCACAAAGGAACATGCATCGATAATGTCTGATGTCCATCACTCCATGTTATTCAACCATGTACCACATACATTAGGCTTATCACTGAGTATTAAATGACAATATACTTAATACTTCAGAAGAGCTACAAAAGATGTATTTAGCAGATGACCAGGCCGTAACCTTGCTCAATAATTTAAATTACAAGTACAGTATGAATTATTTCTCTTCCTGTTATTTGTTCTGCTACTGCTTATCCATACAACAAATATGTTGGCAAAAGATAAATTGTGTAATACTAAAACTGACAAAGAATCAACCAAGAGTGGATAGGGAATCACCTTCAAGTGGAATTGATTTTTAATCTATAGTTATTTGAATGTTTATCAAACATTAATAGAATATTTTGTGATTTTTGTTTAGGTTTCGGTCCAGACATCACCGAGCCACCCAGGTATACACCAGCCTCAGTGTTGGACTTCGACACCAGAGGTCTGGACGAGCTGCGTCGCAACCCACTGCTTTCCTCGCCAGAGGAGTGTGCGCGCGCATGTCGTGAGGGCGACCCGCCAAAAACATGCTACTATCACTTCACCGCCGAACTTTACACTGTTCTTGGAGCGTGAGTTTATTTTTATATTCATTTACTTTTAATTCCACAAGAAATAAAGTTTTAAATGAATAATTAACATTGAATGACATAATTAATGAAAACTTTGATATGCCTACAAGTTTAAAAAGAAGAATTTTATTTTAAAAAGAAGAATTTATAATTCGAGACTATGCACATGCCATAGTGCCCATGTAGGCTCATCCCGATAACGTAATTCAACATAAAAATGTCCAACATATTTCTCGTAATTAGAAATTCCATTTACAAAGCTACTTAATCCAGAAATTGTTTTTTAATTTTTTTAATCATGAATAGAAATTTAGTCTATACTGAACCACAGATCATTGAAATAACCAAGGTCACGGGGAATGCTGAGCCCTGTTGTCCACCCTCATTTTCCTCACCCAAAGAAAACATCACTCCTCCCTCACACACTCTATTACTCACTAGCTACCCCTGAGTAAGAAGCGGCATCACCGGAGGAAGAAGCAGGGAGTGGAGTCAGAAGAATTGGTCATCCTTGGTTGTTTCAATGATCTGTGGACGACTATAGTACTGTATTTATGAGATGCATTATTAGTGAATAAAAATTTAATCTAGTAGGCTCCTATTATTATGAAAGATTACATTATTAGTAGATAAAATATTTCTTTTTCAGCATGTATATAGCCTACTACGTATACATGTAGCCTACTGCTGATTGTGGAATAAACGAGATTTTTATTTGATTTCATCAAATGAATAATATCCAGTAGAATTGAGATGAAAGTCGCTTTATCAGTATAATGCGTTTCCATTCTTTCCAGTCATTTCTCATGAATTAGTCATCCCTTACCACTTATTAACAGTGGAATTCTTCATAATTTTGAGATTAGTTGCAGGCTACCGCACATGCCTGCCTAATAATCATTTCCAATTACCAATATTAATTTATTGGGCAAAAGGCAGTAACTTCAGCTCAAGTCCTGGATACAGTCATTGTAAATCTTGTCATTACTAATTAGAGAAAGGATTCCAGGAAGAATCACTGATATTTACACGTAGCCTGTGACATATATGATTACCAATGGTACTCCTCATAAATATGATGATTTAATTCTCTGGTAACCAACAAGAATTACTGGAAAATTATAATTCTAACCATTAGTAATGGTTGAAATCGTTGGAAACTCTTGACTTAACAAAATTTATTATTTTTGTTCCACTAAAACCATGATATAAATCATAAATAAGCTAATTATATAGCATGGGAAAGCGTAATTTATACAAAGAGGCATAGGAATTGTATATTACTATAGTAGATTATACCGGTAATTAAATTTGCGAGAAACGTCCACCATAACTCTCGTAATTAGAAATTCCATTTACGAGCCCACTTGATCTATAAATCCAATAATTTTACCGTAGACATACCTTATAATCTAAGCTGATAGTTCATACTGTTCCTATAATATGATAATATGAATCACAGAATTCTGCTGGTTGTCACGAGTCTGGGCATTAAAATCAATGTACCTTATTGGTGGCGAGGAGATTGCAGAAATCCAATTGAACGAAACATTCACTTCTTAATTAATTTAATTTCTGTATGGTTGAGCAAAGTTGTGCTTGAGAAGGTGGCAATAATTGAAGTGGTGTTACTTTCCAATCTACTCAACTGTCTCTATGAAGTTATTGAAATTGGGAGTTATATTTTGAACGAGTAATCAGCAGAGTTGAAAGTAGGCTATAGTACAAATCAGTTTAGATGAATGGAAATAAATAAATAAATAAGGAGACTGTGTCTCAAAAAAGTATTTTAAATCAATAAAAGATTGATACATTCACTTTAAAAAAAAGTTTTCATACATGTACTATTCATACTAAAAGCATTTTTGTGCAATTGAAGGCAGTGGCGTATTTAGGGGGGGGCAGGGGGCCCGGCCCCCCCCGAAATGGTGAATGTGAAGAAAAAAATAAGTAGGCCTACCGTAATCTGAGTTATTTTGATGAATAAAAATAGAATATAATTGAAAAATGAATTATATTTTATGTATTATTATATTCTTTTTTTTGTATATCAAGTGCTCTAAAAAGCTATTTGAACATTTTAAAAAACAAAAAATCATCCTACTCTACCGGCCAAGTGTTGACCAAGAAGTGCATATTGGTGAGGGTTGATTAGCATAAAGCCTCAATCCATATATTTTTGTTCAATCATTAAAAATAGAGTTCTTAAGCTCTACTTTTTACTAAAAAATACAAGAAAAATCGCCACAACCCCGTCAACAGCCTGAATCTTTAATTCTATTCTGATAATATGCTCAGTATGCATGATATCTGATGTTGTTTTTCTTCTAACATAAATTTAATACGTATTATTGATCAATCTTTTGAAATAGGGCTCTAAAACGGTATTTTGTTTTTAAAAAACTCGAAATTTTTTCGAATAATTCAAATAAAAAATACTAATTCGAAATGATAATAGATTATATTTTATAGTAGCCTACTAATTAAAAAAGAGCTCTAAAAAGCTATTTCAAACAATAGAATACCAAAAAATCTATCCTCTCAACTGCCCAGGTGGTGACCAAAAAGTGCTGATTGCTGAGACTTGAACAGCATAAAATCTTAATTTATATTGTCATTCAACCTTAAAAAATTGAGCTCTCAAACAGTACTTTGGACTAAGAACAAAAATCGCCCCACCCTCCTCAACAGCATGAATCTGTAATTTCATTCTGATTGTATACATCAACTTATTTCAATTCGAAGGGAGTCCTAAAATTTGAGAAGACATCAGTTGACTATACAAGTGAAGATTGAGTCTATTGATGAAATGTTCTCTTCAGATTCAGGACCGTAGACAGGAATTACAGATCCCGGGCAAAATCACCTGACCAGGCCCCTCATAGCATATACAAAGGCTGTTCAAAACATAACTTTCCCATTTTTTTCCAAGTGTAGAACAATATTTTATATTTTTCCCAAAAATAATTGGAAAACCTGATTTCTTATTTTTTCCAATATAATTGTGATTTTGTTAAATTCATTCAAGTTCGAGTATGATTCATTCTTGTAGGACCTCTTCAATCATTCTACCGCCAACTACTATTTTTCAAACATTATGCAACTTTGTTTTCGACATTGTCATCCATCTGGTATCTAAATACTGATGAGTTCTTAGTTTCTTATGTTGATATTTATAATACAATATCGCTGCGATATTCATGGATAATTCTGAGGTGACAATATTATTGGGGGCCAAAGACTAGGAGCTCCCAGCTTGGAGGCCCCTGGTGACCGCCAGGCTCTCACCCGGGATGGACTGGGCTTGAATAAATAGAAATAATACATTTAAAAGAAAAAATACAATTGATTTAAAATTCATTCTACTAACTTTGAAATGAGTGCTGAAGGTTAATGGTTCCGTGTGTTCTAGTATCCGTGCATATTTTATGGAAGATTCATAAAAAAATGGTTGATAGTCCTTATTCAATATGGAGACAGAAATGTGATGAAGCATAATAATTTTCAAGGATTAAGTCTTCAATTTTCAAGTGTAAAATTATTTTCCAGGGCCTGCCAGGTATGCACACCAAATGCTACGAACACAGTGTGGAGTCATTGTCAGTGTGTGCTTGCTGATGGTGTTGAGAGAGGAATATTATCAGTCAACAGAATGATACCGGGACCCAGTATACAGGTGAGCTAAGTGCACATCAAAGACTTTAAATTAATTTTAAATCAACATTTAGGAAATAAATAGTAAAGATTCTGCTTAGATTTTATTTAAAATTTTAGTTCATAATAAGATTGTGAGTTGTTTAATTAA
Organism: Sogatella furcifera; assembly: GCA_017141385.1. Classification (NCBI taxonomy): domain Eukaryota; kingdom Metazoa; phylum Arthropoda; class Insecta; order Hemiptera; family Delphacidae; genus Sogatella; species Sogatella furcifera. Next base: position 18,978,199 of record CM029555.1, read on the forward strand.
ATAATGATAAGTAAAATGAAATATGATTGAACATTTAAGAATATTATTAAAAGTGAAGTAAAATTTACATTGAATAGATTATTAATCATCTGTTACTTGTTAACTACTCAGACACGGGAAAGAAAGATCTAGTCTACTTGTTTATTAAATAAAGGTTCGTGACTAATTAGACTTATTTAGCTAACAATACAATAGTGGAAAGCAATAGGTATTTGAATAATTGATACAATACAACAGTGAAAGGTATTAGAATAATTTATAACAATTTATTATAGTTCTGGTAAATTAGTTGAGAGTTCAACTCATGATTCAATTTACTGGTATAGCTCACGCCAAAAATTTGGTCGGTTTTGTCTTCTCCTTGTACGCTCCAACTGCTGATTTTGTCAATTACAGTTATATTGAGCTATGCCTTGATGATGTTTTCAAAATAATTTATTTGCGTATTTGAAGTTGAGAGTGGATGGTAGCAGACGGCCAACTGACGAACAGCAGGATATTGTCCCCATAAGAACAATGTAATTTTTATCAATCTTGATAATAATTAATTCAAAACTGAACTTTAAAACTTAGGGCTGTTTAAAATAATTGAGAAATAAATGAAAATCAAACACCTTTTTAAAAAACTTTAAAATTATTAAAACACAGACATATTTCGGCACATTAGGCACTAGGCACTTGGGCATTAGGCACATTAGGCACTAATGTGCCGAAACATGTCTGTGTTTTAATAATTTTAAAGTTTTTTAAAAGGGTGTTTGATTTTCATTTATTTTTAATTAATTCGAATCTACATTGATTGCTATATAAATTAATTATTATTATAATTATCCAGCAGTGGTTGGAAAGGAAATTTAATTCTCCAGGGGCTAGACTTTTTACTATTTTTATTTCAAGTTAATTTCAATACTTTTACAGCTAATTTATAATACAATAATTATCGATATCAACTTGAAATAATTAAATTAGAATTTATCCAGCTCCTGGAGAATTGAAATCTCTTTCCAATGACATAAAGAACGTGAGATTATGTCCATGAATATTGACCCAATATTCTGCTCCAAGAGATTCATAGAAATTACATTGTTCTCATGAGGTATAATTCTGCTACTACTGTTCACTCTCAAGAATTTGTTACTTGTATTATGTATTATTAGGCCTATCGATAAATCCCAATAAAATTAGTAGATAGTTTTAGTACTTCATGTTTTTTTCGCCAACAGGTTTGCGAAGGTGACAAAGTTGTCATCGACGTTCACAACATGATGGACGGTCTTGAGTTGACCATTCACTGGCACGGTCTGTGGCAGCGTGGCACCCAGTACAGCGACGGTGTGCCCATGTTGACCCAGTGTCCCATTCTGTTCGGAAACACCTTCAGGTATCAGTGGATCGCCGGCAACGCTGGAACTCACTTCTGGCACGCACATACAGGTAACACTTAGGCCTACACCATTCCCCACAAATTCATTTTTATTGAATATCAATTTTCAATTTTCCGGATTAGGCTATATCTTGTTGAGTAGTTTTGAAGGTGATATTGTGGTAGTTTGATAAGAACATTATGAAAAGAGAAGATATTGTCATACTACTAATTTTTAATAACACCGTAAAAAACTTTTTCTTGATTTTTAATAAATCAGTGGTTTGTCTTTCATTTAATCTTGTTTTTCCATTTAATTATATCTTAGGAGTTAGCTGGAATTATTACATAAGTAGAATTAGTTTTTAAATTTTAAATAATAATCACAGTACCCTTTCCAATTATTTAAAATTTAATTACAATAAAAATAATTGAAAAGGGAATTTCTATCAATCTAATTTGAAATAATAAAACAGTGATAAAAGTAGCCCTGAGATAAAAGTAACAAAAAGTAGAATTAGATTTTATAATGTTAAGTTTACATTCATCCATTCTTTTTGATTGAATAAAAAATAAACAACAATTATATTTGAGTTATTGTGGTAATCATTGATACATTTCACAGCAATTATTGTTATTGAGTGAGCGTTATTGAAGTGATAATATTCAGAATATATTGAGCTTTACATTGAACAATTCATTCGATATAGATACATTTAATGAATTGATTTTAATTAACATTTGAATGGAATCCATTTATAAATTATCTAACGAAATATGGATAACTACCTCAATACCACCTACAAAACTACTCAACAAAGTAGAAAATTGTCCATTTAAGACTTTATGTGGATTCAGATTGTAGCAAGATCATAGCAATACTTGAAAAATAAATAAAAATCAAACACCCTTTTTTGAAAACTTTAAAATTATAAAAAACACATACATGTTTCGGGAGCTAAGCCCATTCTCAATGTGGATAAAAATAGTTAAAGTTCTTTATTCATAGCAATACTGTATATTTAGCCTGATGGGAAGAACGTTCTTCTATGAATTATTTGAATAATTAATTCAATTATTATTTTAAAATTATCATACTTGAAATTATTTTAGTTTATTGATTCATCAAATAGATAAATTCCAAAATAAATTTCATAATAAAATAATTTTATACGAAACTGTAGGCTAAATGAAACACATTATCAAGAGAAATGGTTTATATTAAATTTTCTCTAACAATAAATAACAATGAATCGGATTGAGAAATCCGAATTAAAACAACATAAGATGGAAAAATAAATAGTTAAAAATTCACATAGCGTGGATTATTTGACTCACAATAGATGTCCATTCCATTTTCACAACACACTACCACTGCACCTGTTTTTTTGTCAATGTGAGTCCGTTAGAATTCTGATGATCTGTAGTTTCTTATTCAGTTCTGCAGTAGACTAGTATGGATTCGTTCAAACCTGAAAAAAGATCAGGAGGTATAATAATAGCCAAGTATATAATAATAAAGTCAAATTTCCATATCATTCTCATTTGGATATTAAAAATTGGTGATATGTTGAATATGAGATATTATATGTTTGAATATATTGTAAGAAGGGCAGTTTTGGGCTTTGGTAGTTGTACTCTTCGATGTATAATTCGATCGATGTATGACTCAATGAAGATTATGATGATTATAGTATTATACTAATCATATTCGATTATCTGTAGGCCTACAGATAGGCCTATAGAAAACCCCACAAAGTAAACGAATCAGGCGGCTACTGATGCGATGAGAAATCTTAGCAACGACTCGACACATTCCCGAAAAAAATAAACGACACACACGCACTGCCAATGCTATGACATGTCTATGCTACGTCGTTTATTGGTTATGGTTTGTAGTGGCTTAGTTAGCCACTCCATATTTACACGCAAAAATTTTGTTTATTTTGAATAGGGTGTTTATTTTTGAAGTTTGTTTTCGTGAATAAGGTGTAATTATTATCCCACACACTTCCACTGATTATGAATGAATTTTACTAATATTATCAATGCATGATACATTTCAGGTCTGCAGAAGATCGACGGTATCTACGGTAGCATAGTGGTGCGTCAGCCGCCATCAGCCGATCCCAACAGCCACCTCTACGACTACGACCTGACCACCCACGTGATGCTGCTCTCCGATTGGCTGCACGAGGACGCTATGGAGCGATTCCCCGGCAGGCTGGCCGCCAACACTGGACAGGACCCTGAGACCCTCCTCATCAACGGAAAGGGACAGTTCCAGGTGAGAAAAAATTTCAGATTTTATTTCATAGAGTGACGTATAGAATACTGCGTTAGAATGAAATTTGTTGTAGGATTTTATTTCATGGCGTGACATATAAAATACTATGTTAGAATCAAATTTGTTTTAAGAGATTGAAAAGTGAAGCGAAATCATCCTGAGCACAGGCAACATAAGGAAAATAATGGAAAAATTGTATTACAAACATTGAGAGAAGTAGTAACTATGATGGATTTCGTTAACTAGTTTTCTGGCTTTCAAGTTTCAAGTGAAAGTTTATAATTTCAAATTATTTTATTTTTCTGTGCTATTTAGAATTTTATAGGTACCAATTTCATAGAGTATTTAATTGATAAAATCGTTGTTTTTTATTTTTGAAAGTAAAAATTTGTGAGCATAGTGAATATGGTAATATTGTGAACATAAAATAAATTTGGATTATTAATTCAAATTTGGAAATAAGACGTTTTGGACAATAATTGTCTGTGTTTCATCAGTTGGATAATGTATTTTGCCGAATAAATATGAATACTAAGTATTTTTAGTAACTACAAACAAAGGTGCTCGGTCGCTGCTATAAATTCTGCAGCTTTTTCACTTCGATTTTTAGTTTACCAGAGACTGATAATGACGTAACAACCGAATCAGGTATTTACATTTTTAATAAGTATGTGGTTTGACAACACCTTCTAGTCTTTTTAATTATAATATCAAGTTTTTTTATTCAATTGAAACACTAGTAACTCATTTTTCTTCTGAAGATAAGAATAATTTGATGAAAAACGATTTCTTGACCTATTTTACGTGAAATTAATAACTATTTCGATAATTTTTCACTTTATATATGACTATCCAATCATACTCTAGAATTTATTTCAATTAGATTTATGTTTATTCAAACCATATCGTTCACCGTTATTTTTCAAAAATTCTATTTCAATTCACACTTGACTGAATTCAAAACTTTCTGTTTTACAGGACCCCAACACTGGTTACAGAACAAACACCCCTCTGGAAACATTCACCATCACACCAGGCCGCCGATACAGGTTCAGAGTGATCAACTCCCTCGCATCAGTATGTCCAGCTCAGCTCACAATCCAAGGCCATCCTCTCATTCTCATTGCTACCGATGGTGAACCAGTTCATCCCGTCGTTGTCAACACTATTATCTCATTCTCAGGTCAGTAAAAATTTTTCCTAAACAAAGTTTCAGTTTCCATAAACTCAAATGATATCAGCTCAGCACCCGAGAAAGTAGAGATCATCAAGATAACAAACTTATATCAATGGATTGAAAGCTTTAAATAAATTTACAAGTTTGTATTCATTTCCAAGATACTATCAATACAAATGGAAAGTGATTTTAAAATATCTATCACGGACCTGTTAGTATTATAGAAGATCAAACTAATATAATATCAGCTCACCCGAGAAAGTAAATATCATCTAGATGACATACTTAAGTTATATCAATGGGTGAGAACTTCAATTAATTTACAAGTATTAATTTCCAAGACACTATTACGACAAATGAATAGTAGCCTAATCTTCTAATATCAATCACATGCCTAATTATCTAGTGTACAATTAACTAAGACACTAAGTCTACATAACTAAGTCTTATTAAGTCTAAGTATTAACTAAGTCTACATAGAGAATGAAAATAATTGAAAAATTAATAATTTCAAGTTGTTTTCATGTTTAATGAAACAATGAAAGTGGGATGTATTCCGTTCAAAACTGTAAAATTCAACAAGTGAAAAACATGCCACTGAATGAGTAGTTTATTTTACAGCTCAAAATACTGTGTTGTTAATTTTATTAACTTCTCAACATGAATTAACCGATGAATTATTGAATGTGATAGAAGTATATATCATTTACTAGCTAAAAATGTTGCTCTTAAAATCTACTTATCTAGCTACAACATATCTTTATCCACCATTAACGTTTCTAATGATTTTTCTAACATTGTAGCTTCAACCTAATATTTTGCATGAAATGAAGCATCATTGCACTAATATTCTAATCAGAATTTAATGATGGGCTTGTGCCAATATTTGGATAACTAATAGGATGATGCAGTGAACATAGAGTAGCTGTAGTGAACACATAGAGAACCGTAGCTAGATTTGAGTTCAAAAAACAAGTTCTATTAGTTTCATAGTGAAGTGAATTTTCATCATCTTTCATTCGCCATGTAAACATCATCATTCACTCACTCATACATCACGTCGCAGTTGTAACAATAAATAAATGACTAATTGATGATAGGTGGAGTGGTATGATGAGTGGGGGCTCTCACTCAATAAAACTCACTCACTCAATAATAATTCCTCCATTTTCTTGCAGGAGAAAGATACGACTTTGTTATCAACGCCGAACAGCCCGTGGGTGCTTACTGGATCCAGGCGAGAGGTCTGGGAGAGTGCGGAAACAAGAGAGTGCAACAGTTGGCCATCCTGCGTTATGCCAGAGGTCCCTACCAGCCCACATCTCAAGCTCCAACTTACGACGTCGGTCTACCACAGGGAGTTGTAAGTGCTCATCATCCATAGCATGACGATGCTTATAATAATATTATATGACCTGTGAAATACTGGAAGTACTTCAATTCAACTCCGAACTTATATACAGTATAAAGCTATAACATTTTGGTTTGAGTAGATTACCTAGAAAACATTTTATTTCACCATATAACTGAATAATTAATAATAACTGAAGATGTTATTCAGAGGTGATCTGCGCCATCACTTGGTTACGGAAGCCTTATGCTTGAGAAGATCAACGTGCTAATCACACGTTACCTGGTTGATGATTTTTCACCTCTGCAGTATAGTGGAGCGAATATGAAAACCAGCTGGTTCAAGAGCTGCTGAGCCATTGACAAACAAAAGAAAAATATAACACTAGAGATTTGAAAAAATGAGATACTGAACTCAAAACCACATGAATTCTCTTCTACAATTTTACGTTTAATTGAGAAGGAAATCAAAGGAAATTGAAGCATGGCATAAGACAGAAGGTATAAGATGTGTAGGGAGGCCAAGGAAGAGATGGACACCGTAAAATGTAAAAGGCTCAATTCATAAAGCTAACAAATCCATGAAGAAGACGTCGATCAATGAAAATTGAGTTTATTCAAAATTATCAAGTAGTTCTTGAGTGTGATTGGAGAAAAGAAGTGTGAATGTACTAGGTAATGCAAGTTGTAACTTCAACAAAACATTTGAACTTTCATAATATAGTTCAGGATTCTACCAATTTCACGAACTTCCTATGATTTTTCCAGGTTCTGAACCCATTGGACGCCATTTGTAACAAGCCAAGAACGGACGCAGTCTGTGTGAACCAGCTGAAGAACGCCAAACAAGTCGACGAGGGCATCCTACAGAAGAGACCCGACGTAAAGATCTTCTTGCCATTCAGATTCCTCTTCTACCGCCCTGAAGAACTTTTCCAGGCTCATCAGTACAACAGATTTTTGGGTAATTGGAACCAAATTGGAATTTATTCATTCGTGAGAAATATTACAATACCACTTATAGATGAAAACACAGACATATGTCCAAATCTTCAAATTTCCACAATTCCACAAAGATGCGTTAACCCAAGTATATAATTATAGACTAATCCTCTTGAAACATTATTTTGTCATAGTAGCTATGACAAATAACAGAATAACTGTTATTCTAATATTCTCCTCTTCTACTTTCACATCCCTCTTATTATTTATCTTCAATTATTTTAATTCACATCTCATTCACCAATAGCTTGAAGTAGACTGAATAGAGTCTTTTATTATGCGAACCAACTTACTTAGTACTAAGTTGTTATACACAATTATTATTATTAAAAAGCATTCTAGTTTTGGCTTTCAAATTTCAAGAGAAATAGGGTATTTTCAAATTATTCCACTTATTTTTTGTAGTGTTCGGCTTCTAATTTGACTCCTCCAATTCAAAATTGATTTCTCACAGTTTTTCAAGTCTGAAAATGAGAAACTTGTGAAATACAGTATAATAGAATTGATATAAAAAATATTGAAAAGGGACTTTCATTTGAGCAAAACTTAACCTTCTTTGGACTATAATTTGAGCAAAATTGAGATCGGAGAAGTACGTTTTTTACCCCCATTATCATTATGATTGTTTATTATTAATAAATTATGTGATAATATGATAACCTGGATTTAGAAGAACCTTGGTAGAAGATCTTAATTGGAATTTGTGCAAACGCATGTTTTTTCATTCCTTCTATTGAATTATTGCAATCAAATAGATGAATGATAATTGATAAATTAAATAATTTAATCAATGAATGAATTTTCAGTGGCACCCGGCGGCGGAGACCACGTGATCAGTTTGGTGGACGAGATCTCGTTCACTTTCCCGCCCTCGCCGCCCATCTCGCAGGTCGAAAACATTCCGCCCGAGCAGTTCTGTAATGGAGACAACAAGCCGGCCAATTGCGGCAGAAACTGCATGTGCACACACAAGGTCGATATCCCGCTCAACGCTGTCGTCGAAGTCGTGCTGGTCGATGAAGGTGAGTCGATACTTTATTCGTCGATTGAAAGTAATGAATAAAGGGTCAGATACTTTTTGTTTAATTGAAGAGAGAACAAGTAATTAAAATGGATAAAAATTTAATGAGGGTATTGTTTGAATGTTGAAGCCGCTACTTTCAAATGGTTGTTGAGGTAAACAATGAATTTAGGAGTTGGAGTTTGGACATAAATCTTAATAAAAGAGCCTAATTATGGATTGTCGACACGTGTTTTTGTTTGAAGAGTGGATAGGGGAGCCTAATGCAAAACTATCCTTTATTTTTGATTTAAGGAGGATGACTGATTATTATACTTTTCACTCAAAATGTTCATCAAATGTTCGTAGATTGTGAAGTGTATTAATTGGAAAGATAACTGATGTAGCTCCTTGCTACAAAAATAATCTACTTGGCAATTTTCAAGGATATTGTTCAAATTTTGATGTTGAACCTAGTACTTGCAAGTGGAGGTTGAGGTATACAATGAGTTTAGGTATTAATCTTAAGATTGCTTTGCCTGAGCATTTAAATATTTTTGAATTAAAACAAATTTAGAAAGAGCTTGAAAGAACTGCTTAGATCTTGTTTCTATTCCAAAACGTGAGATTAATGAGCATTTCACTTTTGACCAGCAATTAAGCAATAAACACTGACTGGTCTTCCAATGCTTTTATTCAAATAAAATGAACCATATCAACTCTAGAATTGACATGACAAGTACTTGAAACCATTTAAAGTGAAAAATAAATAATAAATAAATTTATTTCCATCATTAATAACAAGAATAACAGTAATTTTCAAAACACTGGAAATTAAATGACCACTTTAGCAAGTTATGTGGTCATTGCTAGTACTGAGTTCAATTATTGTATTTATTAAATACCTAGCCTAAATTGTTAATAAAATATGTTACGTTTTTTTGTTTTGAGTTCAGTTCATCAATTCTAAGACATTTTTGCGCACGACGTCTGTAGCATTCTAATTTAAAACAACTATAAATTTTAAACAACTAATCAATTTTAAACAAAGAATCAAGTTTACTTGAATCGAATCAAATCAAATCACTTTTCATTTTGACATATTACAACTAAAATCGAAATTATTGCACTTTGCAGAATGATATAAGCCTTATTAATAACAAAAGTCCAGAAACAGAACAAATTGTGCTTACAATCAAACAAAATCATCTTCAATAATAATAAGTCAAAATAAAATACTACTTGCTAAATTAATAATAATTTGTAAAAATAAAAAACCAGTATTACACAACCAGCAATAATAGAAAACACAGTCAAGGTACTAGGTAGAGCTCTACAAGACATTTATACTTATACATAGATGCAAATTACTACAATAAATACTTCATCCAAAAACAATATATATAGACAAAATTATGACTGGATTATATAATTCTGTTCAACAGATATAAACTCTGAAAAAGCCATAACAATTTATCCTATTTTTTTGGTAATTGCTTTTCAAACTGGGTTGAGTCTTAGATCATTGATATTATTTTGAGTCCACAGCCATATTTTTATTTTCCTCAAAAACTCGTTTTTTCTATCACATTTTCTAAATTCAATCGGTAGACTATTGAAATATTGTGGGCCCAAGTAGCAGAGAGAGTTTTTGAAAATCAATGTGTTAACTTTTTGAGTTCTGAACAGATTTGAAACTGCTCTTCTAGTGGTATAAGTTAAATTCGTAGTACCTTTGTTCCCACTTTTTTCATAGAATAGTCGTAGAACCCTGAACACAAACAGATATTGGACTGGTAATACATTAATTTCTTTATATAGTGGAAATGAGCTCACCCGCAAAGGCTTTTTTAGAATTATTCTGACAAAATGATTTTGAGTTGTTCTAATAGGTATGATCAACGTCTTGAAGGTACCACCCCAGCATGATATTCCATTCTGCAAACTAGAGTGCACCAATACATAGTACAGCATTCGTAATACTTTTCTATCACAGAAATTTCTCAAGTAATAGAATTTACTAATAGAAAATTTATTTATTTTTGTGAATTCTTATACACCTTGAACAAGAAGTCACTGTTGGATGCGTTGAAAATTAAATATGAAGAAATGGAGATTTATGAATGAGTCTATAGTAAATATTCTTAAGAAACTGATAAAAATGTATGATTCTCTCAAGAACCAACACTAATGCACGTGACCCAAATTATAATAAACTGAAATATTTTTATTTTGTAATAAAACATGTTTATCAATCTATACGAATTTAATTTCCAGTACAACAACCGAATCTGAGTCACCCGTTCCATCTGCACGGTTACGCGTTCAATGTGATCGGTATGGGACGGTCGCCCGACACCAACGTCAAGAAGATCAACTTGAAGCACGCACTCGACTTGGACAGGAGAGGTCTGCTCAATCGTCAATTCAACCTGCCGCCATCCAAGGACACTATCGCTGTACCAAACAACGGATACGTCGTTTTCCGATTTAGGGCTGACAATCCAGGTAAGAATTTCTGGCCTACACCAAATGATTTGGCTCTTATTTTAGGACAATAGTTGGGGAAATTGTTTACTGTTTCAAGAGTGCGCTGCAGCAGTTGACCACATTGAATTATATCCCCTAAGATCAATGTGATTTTGATCAGAATTGAACTGCCAGAATTAGAACTGTTTGAACTTGTATTACCATTCAACTGGCATAAATTTGAAGGTCGTAGTGTTTAAGGAGTCGGTCGATTTCATTGACAAACGAACTTGACCAGTATAAAGGTTCGAAGAAGATGTGTTCTGAGTTTCAAGTAGATTCATTGAGGCGTTCAAAAGTTATAAGAAGTGTTAAGCTATAAGTAGCAATACAGTGGAAACATTCAAGAATGCCCATATTTGATTTCACTCTTAAGATCAATGTAATTTTCATAAATCTTCTAAAACACTTAGTATCATTATTCATGCACAGAAATTCACTTCCTATTATCAAAGACAATCTACAGATCTACTAGTAGTAGTGAGTCTAAGTTATAATTATGCCATTATAGTACATGGTTAACTGTTTCAAGAGTGCGCAAGTATGAGTGTACTTAGATTGATAGATAAATGCCTTTATTTACACTTCGTAAAAATTTCACAAAAGTTTTGTGGGCGAAGTTGAGGCATGCAAGCCCCCTCTTCCACTTAACCCACTTTGTACTTAACCAAGGATGTACATCCTTGTACCCTCGTAAGTATGATTCGTATGATAAATAATAAATAAAGAAGTTTATTCCAAAAATAATTAAATTTTGAAATTTCAAAAGTGCCAAATTCAATAATTTATTGTTAATTTTCACTGTGATATGGTTTTCAATAGTCTTGAAATGTTATTTTTATGTTTTGCATAAAACATTTTGATTTTAATTTTCAGGTTACTGGTTATTCCATTGCCATTTCTTGTTCCACATCGTTATCGGAATGAACCTGGTGCTTCACGTGGGAACTCAGGCCGACCTCCCCCCCGTACCCCCCAACTTCCCGACATGCGGAGATTTCTTGCCACCCATCGATCTCCACTGACAAAACGCTCTCAACAATCGCTTTTAAAGTCAAATCATCGAACTAATACTCCTGAAACTCATCCAACAGCAAACTAATTATTATAGTTTAGTTCGATTGTTTTTTTTTTCAATTCATAGACTATGAGAATAAGTTCGCCTATCTTCCTCTTGTAACTAACGCATGTAGCACTATTATGTGTTTTGGGATTGAGACTAAGATGTGTAAATGCGAATGAAACTGATATGTTATACGTCGAGAGAACAGAATATGACAAAAATTTGATTCAGCTTTTATTGATAAGAGAGAAAGATTAAGATTTCAAAAATCTAAAATAGATTTAAAGTTGATGAATGACTGTTTTCAATGGTTATTTATCATAAATTGTAAGATGTAATTCAATTTCCAAAAACATTGCAATCATTGATTGATTCGTACATCATCAGTTCGAAATTGAAATGATTTTTCAAGAGTATTAAACTCTGTATTCATTGAAATGAAACCGATAAATTTTATTTTTATTCGTGAGTGGCACGTGACCTAGAAGAGAGTTACCAATAAGCTAATACACTAATATTATAGTCTCCATCCCACTACACATATATACGAAGAGTAATAATATTATTATTTATTAGTTTACAAAGTTCTGTTTGACATTTTATTGGTGCAATAACATTGTATCCCAGAAATATTTCGACCAGGATCTAAGCTTTTTCATGTGTATTTTTAATTTCTGTTTATAGATATTATGTTGCTTCAAATTTGCATGGTGAAAAAAACTTCTAGCCACTGTTTTTCAATCTTAAATGATTATGTTATCTGTACTGGAGTTTCAATGATACTAGAAAATTAGTATTAAGGTGATTATTGCCATAATAACATGTGACCTCTAACAGCGCAGTATCACATTATAAAAAAATAAATTTCTAAAAAATTGAATTTATGTACATAAAATATTTAATTATCGGAAGAAATCGTGGATTATGAACAGTGTAAGGTTGAAGGAATTGTTTACCATACCGTTAAATATAAGGTTCGAATTTTTGAAGGAATGAAAAAATCATAAGTATGCTTGAGAGAAATGAATGAAGGATCCTATACTGCCTTAAAATGACATATATATTCCAATAATTTCACTTGATTATTTTTTTAGAGTAAATAGGAAAATTTAAATTTATATAAAACACTTTCAGCAAATTGCAATTGTTATAAAAGGTACGAAATGGACAGTTGATAAGGATAAATTAGGATAACCAAAGATTTGCTTTTCGTTTTGGAAAACATAATTGAAGCATTTTAACAAGTTTGAAGATTAGTATTGCATTCATTCTAATTTATTTCATAAAGTAACAATAAAGAGAAGGGATGTATTAGAATTTTCTAGATTTTTCAATCAAAGAAATAGCAAAACTTTGAAAATCATATCAATAGATTGACATAATTATTCTACTAGTTTATATAGGGAAGAAAACCCCTCATTCAAATCAAAACCAAATTATAATAGTCAGGAGTTTCCATGAATACCACTATTGCAAAAAATCATTCCATCAATAACTTTTAAAATGTTCGATTACACACGGACAAAAATAATATATTAATGTCAAAGTTATACTGATTCAATACATTTATCCTCGTACATATTCAAGAACCAACTCATTGTAAATTCTACGATGAATACTTTCCTTGAAATTAAACGTACTAGAAGTTGTTATTCACAACCACATGAGTACCATAGGAATCCATATCAGGCAAATAAAATAATAATCAATATATAATTGTTATTTAAATTTTTCTACAATAATGTAAGTCTTTAAAATTAATTTTATATAATTATTGAAAAATTGGAAGTGATGTATGAATGTTGAAATCTGAATGTAAGATAAAATTAATGATTGTTTTGTAGAAGTGCATCTTTGTACTTAAGCATGTCTGTTATGTGTGTTGTGAATTTTGTATATAACTCGTTTTTTATATGACATAATTTGTAAAAAAAGGAATGTAATTTGTAAATGAAGCATATTATTTCATGACCTTCCTCCTTTGATTATATAAATTTCACTAGGAATAATTTATCAAACTTTCGCGGACAATATTGCTCAACAGTACAACAAAACTGTTTCGTAAAGAAATCTCATTTACGACTTCATTTATTCAATCCAAGAAGAACGTTTTAACCCATTCATTTTTCAACAACTTTGACATGCTTCAGTAAGAATCTGGATTGATAAAATGAAGCTTCTGGTGGTTTTCTACACATGGAAATGGAAAATGGCTCAGCAAAAGATGAGAATAAACTTACTAATTCTCAATTATTGGAACTATAGGGAAGAGTAATCAGTTCTAGAGTGAACTATGTGGTGATTAGTGAAGTTTTGGATAAGGATAAGAGTTAAATTCGAAAAGTAGGCTACAACCTTTGTGACTGTGACTCACTCATTATCATCTGAGAGTAAATTTTTGAAGAGTATCTCAGGTATCACTTTTTATTACAATTGCATGTCGAACTATTTTTTGTATTCTCTCAATTCATATCAGTGTTGAATAGTACAGTAATAAGACTTCGTTGAAAAAACAGAGTTGTAATTAACACCTCAACTTGAGAACTGTATAGTACGAATAGATTGGTGAATAGATAGCTAGGAGGATTAACTATTTTCACATTGGCACAGTTGAAATCTATTAAATTTTGTAGGCTACTGTCAATTTCCTAATATATTTTTTAAAGTTTGCCTCTATTCAAAAGTCAATAGGAATTCAGTATACATATACATATATACATATTGATCAATAGAGAAAAACTTTATTTTAAAGTCCTTTTGCAATCTCAAGATCTTTTTACACAGCGGATTTTTCAAATACAGTAGTGATACGAAAGTTCAAAATTTATATGCAATCAGTGGAGGATTTACACAGGGTGATCGAAAAGTCGCGCAACCCAAAATAAAAACAGTCTTAGAAAGCTGTAATTATTGATTTTTCTTTCAAATTTTATGATATACTAATGATTATTTCTTTATAACGTTCTGCTGTGATTTTCTTCATTGAAAAGATAGGCCCGACAGTTCTCAGACGAGATACACCACACCAAACCCCAATTTTTTGAGAATGTAATGACTGTTCATGGAATTCACGTGGATTCTGTGCAGACCATACCCTGCAATTTTGACTCTTGACAGATACACTCAGCTGAAACCAAGTTTCATCGCTGAAAAAAACTATGTCCAGAACAGATATGACATTTCGAATGAAATTTGTAAACCAATGACAGAAGAACATCACTTGAAGAAAAAATTATTCGAATTTGTGTTAAAAATGGGGCTTTAATTTTATTATCAAATAATTGAAACCTGATGAACTGTTTTACCATCTATTGTATTATTTTTTATCGCCATTCCATCATTAAAAATTTTATATTCAATAGAAGAAATAATTAACCCATCAATTTCAAAATATGGATTTTATATTTAAAATAAATTGTTTATTAAAGTAAATAAATTTTATTTCCATACTGCAACCGTTTCTCCTTATCTGGCTCTTGGAGCTGATGCGTTACGTTAATCCGGTAGAGATGTAATTTTAATAACTTAGTGGCTTTATGAAAACTCCTAAACTTGTAATACAGTCCAGTCTGGGTAGGAAGTTTTCGAATAGACTATTTTGAAGAACGAAACGAACTTCACTTATTCGTCTGCAGACTGTCATCAGTCAAAACACTTGGTCGACCGGTACGGTTATCCACGCTACTTGTATCCCAAAAACGATGAAACAAACGACATATGGTCGATCTGTTTGGTACTTTAGCATCTGGAAAGGCATTGGAAAAAAGTTTTTGACGCTTTGCATAGGATTTTGATCCACAATAACTCAAAACAACAGAAACACTTTTTTCTTGCTTAAAAGACATTGCAGTTCGAATTGAACAAACAAACTGATTTATGGATAACTGTCGCCCGGTGGCGTGATCTAGCAGTGCTGTCACCTGCTGTACTACTGGACGAAAAATTCCCACACCCAAATCATACTTACCTGTCTTTCCTACATTGCTTCAAAAATTGGGTTGCGTGACTTTACGATTACCCTGTATAATCGTACAGACAGGATGCTCCTTGGCACTATACATTTGCAACTTGGGGTTGGGAAGTGAGGTATCCTGTTTGGAAATGCCGAAAATCAAGAAAAAATAACAACTATTGACTCTCTGAAACTTAGTACTTTATCATTTAAAAAATAAATAGTTTTATTGCAATTAATATACTATACAGATAACAATTAATATGATGAAAACTTGAAATAGATAATTACCTAATGCTGATCAGTTGTCCTGCTCTCACTCGCTCTCAATGGAAGAAAATGGTTATTTAATCAGGAATTCACATCTCTTTGGAAAGTATTTATTTAGGAAATTTGAATACATTCTTCTTCAATGAACGAGTATCACCAGGCTGAAAATAAAAGCAGATCTGTTAATATAACCATTATGAATGGCAGTTGAAAGTTAGAGTAATTTCAGAATCTAGTTTATCAGTAGTAAGGGAATAACCGGTACGCTTATTTATTCAACATTGTCAAGAAATAAGACCAGTGATATGATTTATTATTCTTTCCACTTCAAATGGAACAATAATGGTTGACAGCAGAAATTCCTTAAACGAGGATTGGGAAGAAGTTTCTGAATAGATAACAGACAAGCTAGTCCAGTCAAATTAAGCAAAAAAAGTAAAAGTCGGAGGACCCAGCTGAAAATTTGCAGATATGATCAGAAAAGGGCGCTGAATAACATACTAAAAGTCCCCAAGAGTCCCCTGTGAGCTTCGGCCGCCATCTTGAAAAAACAGTAAAATTTACCTACTAGGAATTGGTTTTTCGTGAACTGTGGCCGAACGAAGCGTCGGATCGGAATTACGATACAAACCATCTGAAAGAGGAAAATTTTCTCCACATTTCATCATAAGTTGCAGATTTTTGGGCCCACAGGTTCCCGATTGGAAGTCACTTAAATGTAAATGCTCAATTTATAGTTACAAACTTCTTAAGTAAGAAAAATTTCAAATTCTCGATCCTATGAAAAAATTGTCAAATTTTAAAAAACGTGTATCTCAAAAACGGTTAATGATACAGAAATGCAATTAGTCTAATTCTTTTCCAAATTTTGTTGCCTACAAAAAATATCCTATAAAATTTTCTCGTCCGACGCTTGGTTCGGCCACAATTCACGAAAAACCAATTCCTAGTAGGTAAATTTTACAGTTTTTTCAAGATGGCGGCCGAAGATCACAGTGGACTCTTGGGGACTTTTAGTATGTTATTCAGCGCCCTTTTCAGATCATATCTGCAAATTTTCAGCTGGGTCCTCCGACTTTTACTTTTTTTGCTTAATTTGACTGGACTAAGCCTAATAATATTATTCAACAAATAAGTTCAACTAAAGTTTTTGTATCCAGACCTTACTATGAATCTAATCTAGGTTTTTAAAATTGCAAAGAACGTTTTGTTTATTTTAACAATGCGAGATAGAGAATTCATAATAATATGATAATTTTATGTATTTTTGAATGAGATGAAAATCATAATGATTAATTATATGATACGTGGAGCGATAATGAATTGTTGAATTAGTCTATTGAAACGTTTCTAGATTTCTATGGAATCGATCTTACCATCAGTCTAGAGCCGAACAACATCCTAGCTTTATCTTCTTCTTGTGGCGAAGCTCCTTCCTCGGAAGTTCCACGTTTGGATTTGAATTGAAGTTTTTGCTTTATTGCCTGAAAAATTCAAATCCATGAAATAATGATGGACAGAACGGATTCGATTCGATAGAGATGCTCTAGAGATCTTTACACTGAATGGTTGTGGAAAGCATGGTGGAATATAAAAAAGATTTTTCGAGCATTCCATACTGAAGTTAGAATACAACCTCTAGGTAATCTATAGGTTATTCTGATGAGAATCCATTCAAGGCAACTCTATATGAAATCTATGCTCATCTAGTGTAGCCTTGATCCATGTCTAAGAATCATACAATTATTACAAGTAAGCTACAACCAAGATTATTTCGAATAAATATTATTGTTAATCTTCAAGCTACAACCATATAAGACAGTATAAAGGTGATGATAATTATTGAATATTTTTGACGTGAAATTATTATATTATGACATAGGATATTATTTTCATTAAATTTAGAATGAGCGTACATTATGTATTCCAATATTTGTAATTTCAGCTGTATCGAAGAAATGCTTATTAAGTATCTTATAACGAATCTTCATACAATTTATGCGTCAAGAATAGTTGTAGAGTAACAAAATTGTTACAGTACACCCGACGCTGAGAGACAAAAGAGTTAGGAAAAAAGAAGAACTGATATAGTTTGTAGTGCAGGCTTTCAAGACATCCATAATTAGAAAAAAAACATAATTAATATTACGCAGTATAATAAGTTACACAATTACTTTAATACAGTTGGGGTAGTTCCAAGCTCTATAAGGCTTTTGAAGTACAAAAAATGCAAATAAATATTATTATATGGGGTGTCTCCAATGATACCTTATAAGCTGATAAAGTTACCTCAGTGATAAAAATTAAATTGAACCCAACAAAATTCAATTAAACAATGTTCGGATGATTATAATATTTGACATGTGACATTGATCTGATTGTCAACCAATAACAATGAATTGGCTATGATGAGACGATTAAAAGTGTTCAAAGACATAACTTGGAATCATCAAAAAAGAAAACCATGTATATGGGAAATAAATATTTTCATAATGTTGCCCAGTACTTTTAAGTCAATTGAACATATAAAAAAATTTAAAGATAATTTGAAGGACTATCTAGTGCAATTGTCTTTGTCAATAGTAATTTTATAGTATTTTGCATTGACTGTATTGATTTATTTATGTTGACTCATTTCTTTTAAAATGTAATTTTATAAATTTTATGACAAAATGTAAAGTGACAATATTCAAAATGTACTTGTACACTTGATGGATAAAGATTCATTGATTGATTAACAAAATTTCAAGCATAGTCAATAAAAAAACCATGAACATAGACAATGAGACAAAATCTCACCTGAGAGAACATAACGCGTCGGCTATCACCTTTCATGGCCAAGAGCAAATCAAGCCATGTCCAGGTAACATTATGGTACTCTAGGGTCGGAATCACAAGCGAAAAGTCACGAATATCTTCGAAATTCTTCTCTTTGTTGCCTTTGTAGCTGACACGTACTGGTACCTCTGGTATCTTAATGTAGATGAACAGTTTATTTTTCTCAGCTCTTTCCTGGAAATGAAGTTGTATTTTATGAAAGACATTAGAAAATAATTCAATTGTTTTAATGGTTGTTGGTTCTCTTAATAAGTTAGTAAAGGAAACTTTTGAGAATTAGAGAAAATTCTAATGTCACTAAGGAAATGATAAAATATTTGTTCTGAGGGAGGAACTACTACATAATTTTATAGGACCTTTCTAAAATATAAAAGATAATTCGAAAAATTGTACTTAATTGATTAGGTACAAAACGTAATTGATAAATCCACTAGTTAATTTTAGAACATTTTTTTCAAGAACAGTATCTCAAGAAAAGAATAACTTATCAATCTGAATCTGGAATGTTAATGAATAGTTTAGTTTTGGGTGAATACATTAATACTGTTTTCAAGTTATCATGCTACTGTTGTCAAGAAATGAATGAATAGCTGAGCGGATTAATAAATGAGAGGGTATACAACTCTAGAAATTTATCTTTCAAGATAAATCAAATAGATTTGGAAAGACATCTTGATTATCAACATCTTAAGACCAGTTTAGACGGGATATTTTCGATACGCACAAATAATACAGAGTACATCATTCTATTGATACAGCATACAGAAAGAATCAAGCAGTTTGAAAAATAATTATCCAGGCCGTTTCTCATGAACATTCATAGACTTGTTTTCTTCTCAAGAAATACAATACAAAAATAATAAACTTTCGATGTACAAATTCCAAATTATGAGTATAGTGGTGCCGCGAACAGAAGAGCCTTCGGCAACATGGCATTCACCATTCACTGCTGCCAGCAGTCCCAATGAAAATTGTTCTACTATCACCATCTGTCACAATTAAAATATTATTAAATGTATTTAATAAAATATATAATATATTCTTGAATTGAATATTATATTTGTGGAATCAATATGATTATGATTTTCCTGCAACACAATATTTTATAATATCATTACAGTAACGGTACTTCTGTGCGGGGTCTATGCTCTCTGGTGGTAAAAATTGATACTTTGATTTGTGAACATGTTCAGTTTTTGTGGCTGAACACCGCTCATGGCGAACAGATTGTTATGAAAACAAACTGGGAAAGGATTGAAATTGAATAAAAATATAATTACCATTTGCAGGAGACCATAATAGGCTAGGTACTAATATTCATTCATTTATTTATGCATATTATGCTTGTTTTAAAACCATTCAATATTCAAACAAACTGCAAACAATCTAACTATTTGAGGTTACCGTAAAGCTCAGTACATAATTATCAATAATGTCTTGAGGAAATGTTTTCGTAGTCAGCTGATTCATGAGACACGGCCCTGTTCTGTAGATTATGTATGGTAGGTCATGGCGAAGACTACAAAATGATATTGGCAGTTGCAATGTGTGCTCTGTTGATTCAGCCTCTTGGAACTATAATTTAGTGTAGAAGCGTTAGGTTGGCTGAAGTGATTTTTCCTTAGAATTTATAGTTCTGCGCATGCGTAGTTACACTCTCACTTCCCTCCGCCATCTTGCCAAAGGCTCTTCTGTTCGCGGCACCACTGTACCATATGCAAAGTGAAGTTAGCACATTTGACAATGCCGAAATTCGGGAATCGGGGGAAAGTAAATTATGGCTCTCTGAGATGTAGTGTTTTATATATTTTGGAAAAATTCGTTCTTTCTTATCAATTCAAATTAAAAAAATACCTCAAATAAATTGGGAAGTCCTCAAAATGTTCAGTTATTGAGAAATAGAATTTCTCATATTAAATGATGGCGGCGATTATTTTAAATATATTTTTAATATGACGGCGATCCATGCATCGCTGCAAATATCTCCTGTCAATAAGCTTTCTTCCTGTACAATTGCGTATCAATTTTGGACTACTCTATCATTACTACGAGAAGAAAACATTCCGTTTGAACAGGGCTTTACCTTCATTTTTTCAACATCATCCTTCTGTTCAATGCGAACATAGAAGCTGGAGTCTTTTCCCTTCTTGAACGCTCCGGCACTTTTACTTTTCTTTGGCCCGGAACCAGAACTAGGCTCAGCCTCCTCTATTGTTTCTCCTTCGATATTATCCGGATCACGTTCCGGGAAGCAGAACTTCATCATTGTGTCATAGAATTTCTTGGTTAATCCTGAAATTATTGTATAGGAATCATGTATTTTCTATAACTAAATGTAATTTTGATCCATAACTATTATGTAATTTACAGAACGTCTGTTACACAGTTGAATCGAAAATTCTACGCTATTGACAGTAAATTCTACTTTTTTAAAAATTCTACTTTTAAGACAGAAAATTTAACTTTTCCTATTGAAGTTGAAGTTTAGTCTACTGACAGTCCACTCTCGTTGAAGTAAGTAGTGATAACACGGTGGTCTGATAACCAAGAGGACCTAAGTTCAATTCTTGACCGGGACAAAATTATTTGACCACAGCAAAATTACATAGATATGTATGTATGTCTGGCTCAACAGCCCATGAAGGGCCTAGGCCTACCAGCTGGTTGCCAGTTTCAAATTCACTCTACTATACAACCCGTCCAAGCCAAGAAGACACCAAGAATTACATAGATATGGCCACCTCATATTTCGAAAGAGACGGTAAGCCATCGGTCCAGACTACCAATAAAGTAGCTATCTCTCTAATAAGAAAACTAAGATGTTGTCAAATTTCACAAAAAATTTTATTAAGAAAGCATACAGTACCAGGTTTCACATTTTATCAATGCATCTTCAGCTGTAGGCTGAATTCATTCACCAGTAGGCTACAGCTGAAGATGCATTGGTAAAATGTGAAACCTGGTACTGAATGCTTTCTTAATAAACATTTTTGTGAAATTTGACAACATCTTAGTTTTCTTATTATGGAGAGATTTCACATCACCATCAGTTCTTCCAATAGTCATCTCTCATTATATCATCATCTCTCGCACAATGAAATAAGATTCTCATACAGCGTGATGAATTATTCTCCATATGTAATGAAATAGTCTTTAAATACAATCATAGTATAAATAATTAGGAAAGAGTTTCAAGGTTGGCATATTCAATTATAGTTTCAAGTGTGACGGTACAAACAAGCAGTTTTCCTGGCCGAGAAACCTGAAATAAGAACAATGAAATCTGGGTGGATGAGACTCACCTATTGTAAGAGGTACCACGTTGATTTCGAAGTGTTCTTTCACAGAAATTCCTCCAACTGGTGCTTTTTCTCGACAGAATACTCTAATTGCTCTCTGAAAAAGATAATTAATGATCTTAATATCAATAAAGAACTTCAAAATTTATGAACTTTGGAATCTATGAAGAATTTCAATGTAAAATAGTAAACTAAACATAGATCATAATTCTATCATGAATCTCGACTTGATTCAATTGAAAGAGGAAAACATGGAAGGATAATACAAAACACCGCTATAGTCCAGGCATTTAAGGCGAAAAAAGGTAGAACCTCCCAATGAGAGCAGCTAAGTTGGATTTTGGCACAAACCAGTATAATGGCATTCTAAATAAGCATTCAAAAGTATAATACTGTATCACCTTTGCAAACTTTTTTATTCGATGTCAAAGGTCATGAAAAACAGTTTTCTGCGAATAACTCGTTTCCTGTTCAAGTTATGTTCTTAGGTGTTAATATAGAAATTGTAGAGCTCAAAAATCTCTACAAAATTGGTTATATGAATTTTTGTCGAAAAACTGAAGGTATTCGAGATTCAGCGTGGAGAGGGGAAAGCGCTCACTTCATCAAGGGATAATGCAATAACATACCAAGTAGAATGTTCAATTCGCTGTGAAAGATTTTTTTGCAACCAAATTCCATCAAGGTAGCATTCCTAAGCGACGGCTTGGGCTGTGCATCTCTAGCTGCAGGGCTGCAGCTGTGCGTCTCTAGCTGCGCGGCTCCTTATACTTTATTGATAATCCCCAGCACTTACCCGTAACTCCTAATTATAATTACTTTTCAATGTAACATGGTCCTTTCATTTGAGAAAGATCCAATCATAGCTTGCGAATTTGTGGAAGGTGATTTTAAAGATGACGGAAGCGCCCGAGGTGAATTTTTCATAAGCTCTAAAAATGAAAGATGATTAGAAATGTGTTCTAAATGCATATACAAAGATTTTTGTCTAAATTGAAAACACTCCTAATAAATTTGGAATAAATTTTCAATGTACTCGAACATCTTCCTTCCTATTAATATTCTTAAATCAGACTTTCAAAATAATTATGTTGTAAGGTAATTCCAGATACATTTTTATGTATCTATATCTATATTTATTATATCAAATTATGTAGGCTATTGGGCAATTTCCCTTGCTCTCCAGATAGTGTTGAAGTGTATATATACGGTCTCTATACCTTTTTAGCTATGCATATTAAAAAGTATAATTATTATTTAAATAATATTAAGTTACAAATCTAGAGCTGCGACGGATCGAGACACGCTGCTAGAGCCGCGCAGCTAGAGACGCACAGCTGCAGCCCTGCAGCTAGAGATGCACTACTAGAAGAATAGGGATGATTCAATTGATTGGATTTAATTAATTGCATCAATTTATTTGGCAGGAGATTCTTCTAGGGAGGATAGTTTTAGAGAGTGCTTCTTTGACTGAAATTACAGTGAAGAAGGAATCTATTAAATTCTCGATGTTCCAAAAATACATAATCTATTTAAAGTTGTAATGCAAAGTCCACTGCGATCCATAATAATTATTCAAGCTGAATAATTGAGAGTAACAGATTAACTTGGTTACCTTTCTGTCGACCGGCATGTTACTAAGTATTTCAGTGGGCACAATCACTTCTTTGTAGATCTGGTTTGGTAACAGGTTCGTCATACGAACGTAGCCCAGTTCTAAAAGATGCTCCACTGAGTCGTCACTCTTGGAGTTTTTGGTATACCTGCAAGGAAGATGATGGTAGAAGTAATAATATGGGTTTACCCGATTATAATTATGATATTTGAACATAATAAGTTGATATTTGCTAACGCTGAAGGGCCGTACCTATCAAAGTTACTAATGTGAGGAACTTATGTTAGTAACTAAGGCTTTCAAGTGAAGAGTTAATCTATCGAAAACCAAGTAATTAACTGCAAAACATAGGTTATAAACAAAGCTTCCTTGAATAGAAGGCCTATTAAAATGGCAACGTCGCACCGTAGTATCCATATGAAAGCATTAACTAGGGTTTTCTTTCTTGTGAGCATGTTTCATGAAATATGATCAAAAAACTTTTTTCAATTTTTTTGTGCTTTTTTGTACTGTGTTGTAATAGAAATTAGATACACCACACAATGAGACCAATGGAACACCCTGAACAGGTAATAAATCGTCAATCGATAGTGAAGACTCACAAGAAATTGCTGAGCACCAGATCAGCGATACCGAGCTGACCGTCGGCGTCGGTGAGCCGCCACTTGGCGTGCTTGAAGCAGATCTCGCTGGCGCGTCGCGACGATGTGATCACCTTGTCACCCTTGAGCATGGCCAGCTTCTGGTTGACGGCCAGCTGCGTCTCCTTGTAGCACGACAACATCATGTCCAGCTTCTCGCTTTCGGTCAATATCTTTTCCTTGCACTCGTACACCTATGAACAACATTAGCAACAGAGGAAACGTAATTGAACTGTAGAAAAGTTATCAACACATTCTCAAAATCTATTTATTTATTTACATATAGTTCTCAAATAACAATAACTGTGCTTTCGTACAATATCAATCAACGACATTATTCACGAAGGAAGACTAATGGAATTTATCTATACGATGAATTACAATGAAGGGTAAAAACACAGACAATGAAGTCCAACACGTCTTTTCCCCAAATTTCGATGAATTAATATTGTAAGGAAGTTATCTGAAGATTCTCAAAATACCGTTAGTTTTCAAATAACAATTGGACATTTGTGAATTATTAATTATTCACGAAGATAATAACAATTGCCCTTTTGGGCATTATAAATGAAAAAAAAATCAAATTGAATTGTAGGAAAGTTATTCGAAGTTTCTCAAAAAATCGATAAAGTGGTTCTCAAATAATAATATTGTACTATAGTTAATTATTAACAGAATTCTGAAATTTTGATATTCTGAGATCTGATGGAGACCTCTGATAGAAAGTGTATGTGATTTTTTAGAAAAAGATATATGAGAACGTTTCAAACGCTTTAGATAATTACTAATATTCTGGAGAATTAAGTGCACATTTTGTCAACAGCAGTATTAGTTAATGGTAATAAGAGAGGAGCACAAAGAAGTAAAGAAAGAATGTGAATAATCCGAATGAAGAAGTATCTAAACATTTTAAAAAGTGGATTTTGTTGCGAAGGTTTGCTTGAATACGAGAATGAATGTATTGCTAGGAGTGATCGTCAGTATAGTTAATTAATTAATAGCAGAGTTACAGTACCTGTCCTTCTAAGTTGTTCATTTCCGTCAAAAGATGCTCACTTCCTGGTTCATCTACCAATGCTCTCTGAACAAGATAGGTTTCTTTTTCTAACCTACGCAGTTCCGATGACAGAGATCTTCATGAGCAAAAGAAAAATTAAAACATAAATTTCAATTCACGTAATGAATAAAGTACACATGATTTAGGTAGAATGTATTAATTCTTCAACGGTTATCAATGGATCCAAAGAAACATTAAAGGATAACCTGTGATATGAGGATACAATAAAATATTACAACCCACCTATAAATATTTTTTTTTCATAATTGATCAATATCATAAAAAAATTTACACATGAGACAGATTATTATCGGATATTTATTTATTTATCAAATTATTTACAAATAATACTTAATGGTAAGGTTCAACAGGCTTACGCCCAAAACTGAAATAACTCATCAAGTACATGAGCTTATGAAGTAGAGTAATTATTATAAAGTGTAGAAACAAATTTGGGATATCAGCTCTGTCCTGTAACTCTCGTAAATGAATTAATGCATAACGGACGATAATGATAACTTACATAGATATTTTTTCTCATCAACATTTCAAATTCATCTCTTGTTAATTTAACTCTTGTTTTCCTCAATGAAAGCTCAAATCAGACAGAAGTCTAGTGAGCCCCTTATTCTCTTGAACTGTAATTTTTGTACGTACCTACTGTAATAAATCAATAATAAATCATATTACCCTTCAAAATGAGTTTATTTTCTTCTCATTAGTTTCGAACTATTCATTATTCATTTTCAAGTGAGTTTCACTTAAAAAGATATACTTATTTCATAGGATACTGTGACTTATTATTGATTAATTAAACATTAGTAGCCCTAATAACAAAATGAACAGTACTTACTGTATCTATGATGATTTTATTATACAGGGAATGAATAAATTTGAGTTTAATACATTTGATGATGATTCATAGATATTTGATGATAGTATAGATTTGATATAGAAATAATTCAGACAATGTTGAGATCCATAAAAGTTGAAACAAGATTTGACAATAATATTGACTTACCTAATACTGTTTTGTAGTTCCTGTATAGGTTTTCTTTGGTCTTCAATACTGTGCAGTAGTATCTGAAATCGCATCCTCTGTAAACGCTCATACGCTTCCTTTCTTCTTGGCTCCACGTACAACAGCAGATTATTAACAATGTCCAATATCATAGCATACTGCAGGGAATTGGTGCACACGTCTAAATCGTGATGCATGAGTGTGAATGCATCTACAGCTGATTCGTGCCTCTCCCAGGGGCTGGCGGTCTCCTCGGGAAGGGGAGGGGGGACCTCGTACAACGCGCCTGGATCCAGACTGCTGTCACCGTAGCCAGCATAGAAGAACTCGCATTTACAACGAGATACTATTCTTTGCAGCTGCAAAATGAAAATTAACACTTATAGAATATTTTATCATCTGTTGAAATTATCAATCTTATTTTTCAATACATAAAATGACAACTTTTAAAGAACTATGTAACCCACATGGTTCTCCATGTTCCCATTAGTGGAAAAAGATGTTATTTGGCGAAGTTGAACAACCTTGGGTCTCCCCACTATTAAAAGCCATACGCTGAATAATCATACATAGAATGAAATCATCCATATTTAGATTTTTTATTTCAGTTTTCTGGAGAATGAGTGAAATAATCCTAGTACTGTACTGATCTCTGATGATCGTAAATCTTACTTCAGCTTGATTTTCATGTGAATTTGTACATTGTACAATCAAGACTGAACGTACAAGGGGCGTATATTGAACGTGTATTGAAGGTGCAAACATTTTTGAACAAGAGTAGTGAGTCGCTCTGTCTCAAAAGATTTTCCGGACTGTGAATAAGCCATAAATGCCGCACTATTAAATTACGCACTGGAGTGTGTGCCCTAAAATATTATTCACACTTAGAATAGTTTGCTCTTCCAGTGAGAGTTTGTTTTAATGAAAAAATGATTTATGGTTTCGTAAAAGCCTAACCATTTCCATACTTGGCCATTCAAGCCATGTAAAATTTAATAAAACTCATTGTTGACAAATATCTGCAATCTTTATCTTGATACAACATAATATGTCCCAAACTTTTTCATAGTTTTGATGAGTACGATAACTCCGCGTATTGTTGATTTGAGAATAGATTTTGTATATTTTCATGCATTAAGCTAAGATATGGCGGCATTTGTTATTTAATTAACATGGCAGATAGCTTTCAAACGATACATAAATGTATGTAATTTTACAATTTTTATTCGTAACAATAGATATAGTTTTATTCATATACTGAAATTACTAGTCACATGCTTATTAGTTATTAGTCACATGCTGAAATTTCCTTTCATTCCTATTACGAGACATTTCGTAATTCGAGAATTACCTGAAGAGGCGGGTTCTCTCCGGCACTGCTGGCACCGACTGTTTCACTGACAACCCCTCCAACCGACTGTCCACTGCCCACCAATGTCGGCACATCTGGCAAGTCGGCTATAACTGTTCCTTCCTTCTCCTGTATGTTCTCAACGCTCAGCCACATTATATTTTCTGTAATTCAAACACAAAAATATTTTTCCTGGAAGAGTTTTTAAAAGAATAATTGATTTCAAAAATTTGTCTGAGTCACTATCGTTGTTGTCAAGTGAATATTTCTGGCTTATTACTGTCAATGAATACTTCTAGCATATTAATGAGTGAATACTTCTAGCATATTACTATCAAGTGAATAATTCTGGCATATCACTATCAATAGTGAATACTCCTGATATATTACTATCAAGTGAATACCTCTGGCATATCATGAATCAATAAATAATCAAAGTCCCACTGAAATAAGTCAACTTTTCTGTCATATTTCTATTAAGTGAATACATGTGGTATATTACCATCGAGCGAATCGTTTTCTCCGGCGCTGACTGTAGCATAATACTGCATGCACTCCAGCGAGCCTACCCACGTGGTTTTGGCCACCAGGGTGCGATCCTTCCACACCGGCTTGTGTATCCTCTGCAGGATTTCTGCCTTGGCTGCACTCAGTATCACGTATCCTTTGGTCTCGATTCCTTTCAGTAAAACTTGACTGTTGACTAGGGCAACTGAAAAAATATTATGAAGTAGCTAGTAGTTAAACTATTGTTTTGTCGATTTTCTGTTATTTATTACTTCACTCAACAACCTTACATAGAAAGTAATAGAATAGTACTTTTATCAATAAATCGCTTCATATTATACTTTCTCATTCATGTGTCACCAACTGTGGAAACTACTAGTAAGTTGGAAATACTGGGATTTTTAAAAGCTCATCCTTTTGAGAAATTATAGCTATTAACGAAAATTTTAGGGAGAACCTGATATTTTTTTCAAAAAATAATTACTGTTGGATTACTGAAATAATTATTATAGGGAGGAGCTAGGATAGATATTAATTTAATGGAGATAAGTATAAAGATGGAAATAGTTCCATACATTAATAATAATTATTCTAATTATTAATTAGAATATCCATATATTGCTATATACATATAGTTTCCATACATATTCCATTGAAATGAATTCCAATGCTGATGGAGTTTGTATCTTTCAAGTTTCAACCTGATGATCATTGCTTGGTTTCAACTCAACTACTTTAGAAGAACTTTTCAAATGAATTTCATTCTGATTAAAATTTGTTTGACATGTTATTTAAAGTTCATATGAGAGGCCTACGAACAATTTACTCATCCAATTTGTTCATAATCCCTAAAAAAAGCTAGTAAGGCTCTAGTAAAGCTATATAGTAAGGCTCACCGACGAAAATTTCATGAAATTACTTACTTAGCCAGTTCTTATGTACAACATCGTCTTCCTGACATGCTGCTAGACCTTGCATTTGCTGCTCCTTTGTCTGGGCCGACAAGTCGTCACTGAAAACAACTGCCTTATTCTCAGCTTCTGCTATCAACTTCTTCAACATGTTGGCAGCATGTCCTGACTGTAATTTGGTCATAGGAGAGGGGCTTGCCTGTCGAAAAATGAATTCAATAAAATTGGATAGTTGAAAAGATAACACTGAACTTAATTTGAGCAAATTCAAAGTAATCCACTATTGTAATGTCTAGTAGGAAAAAAGTTATATTAAATTATATTAAGACAATGTTTTCTTCATCACATCGATCAATTGAACACTCAATGTAACTAAAACTATTCTATAATGTAACACTCAAAATTATAATAATAATAGCCTATAGAATTGAGCAGTTGACCATATTATTGTTTTCTGAGGGTGATGCCCACATTGGCTCTTAGGCCTGTGCGTGGGTAGTGAGAGGAATGATGATAAGAGATGGCGACTATTTTTCAGGTAGTCGGGACCGCCGGCTCATCTTCTCCTCCAAGAGCCAGGAGGCCGTATCTATTTGGTTGTGCTGTTGTCAAAGAATTGTGTCCTTGGCCCTGGCTTATAAACATTTTACAATCCACATTACTCATAATTCGTGAATGTTATTGGTGTTTCTGTCTCATAAACGTTTCCCATAATTCGGAAATTCTACAACCTCAGCTGGCTAGTTGCTATGACATGAAAAACACAAAACTTTGCTTCCAATGCAATGATTTAATGAACAAATTTATATATTATTATGAATATAAATATAGATTATTATTTTTATTGTGAAATTTGAATAGACATAATTTTTGTCGCTAAAATAATATCATAATCTACAAATATGAAACCTTGAAGTCGGCCATTGATGTACTTTCAACGTCTACAACGTCTGCAACAGCTGTTTTTTCCAAAATTTGTAACATTGTAAATCGAACGTTTTATTGGTGAATTACAATCCCGATCACTTGTTTTTCTTCAGAAAAACAAGCTGTAAATGTTTATAAGCCAGGGCCCTGGTTATGATTCGAACTTGGGTTATCAGACATATATTATCACTTACTCCAACAAGCCACCCAATAATGTAACACTCAAAATTATACTTATAGCCGATATAATTGAGCAGTTGGCCATAATTATTTTTTTCGTTTTCTGAGGGTGATACCCATATGAGCATTCACTCAAATAAACTTGAATACATTGATTGAAAATTCAAATTACTTGAAATTATTCATTCAAAAATTAATCACAAAAATTACAATATTAAGGAATAAAAGAAAAAAGTTCGCCCAAATCTCCAATTTAGATAACAATTTTCTAAGTAAGGTTATGTTCCAAATCAAAATTTACACACAATATTCTCACTCGAAAAATTACTAAAATGAAGAATTGATTCGAAACCACAAAGGTTAGATAGGTATACAAGCTGAAAAAACATTTCAAATTAAGGAAATGCATTTCTAGGGGAACAATAGAACCAGTAGAAAGCTGTTCAACAATATTCAATTGAATTAATATTATATTTGTTTTGATTTATAAATCACCAAATAATAGATAACCTCAGTGATTCAAATAGATTATAAACTTACTGAAATTTCAGGTGCCTTAGAAGTAGCGACAGGTGTGACTGGTTGAGCTTCTAGTCCACGGTTCGATGTTTTCAGAGGAGTTGATGACTTATCTGCCCTAAAGCTTTTTATCGCTTCTGTCGATAAGTTCTTTTTCAATTGCTATAAACAAAAAGTACAATTAGTTATCGAATTAACTGAGACAGTGACACCATTATGCTTAGTTAAACATTGCACTTAGTTATTTTGATTGTACATAACTTCCAAGATACCGTAATCATCAGTATGATTCTTTATCCATTTTAGAACAAAATAATAAACTGTCCATAGAAATAAGAAACAGGCAATCGCCCAAAACTTCCTAAACTTGGGCAAATGAAAATATAATCCAAAATTTTCAATTTATGTCAAAATATCAGTATATTGTCTTCGGTGAAGGTATAGTCTTTGGACTGACTGTATAGTGGAGTGAATATGAAACTGGCAACCAGCTAGTAGGTTGCCTAGGGTAGGGCCTAGGCTCTTCATGGGCTGTTAAGCAATTGGTAAACAAACAAAAAACCCACAATATAATCTCCACAAACAATCAAAAAGTGAAAACTATTACCTCAACCTTTTGTAATGGAACTTTTCAAACAATGTGCTCAATTTTCATATTGAATGTGAGGGACACATGACACTAACCTGAGTCTTCATGAAGGAATCGAACAAAGCGAATGCAACATTGCGGTTGCTGGACGTCCATGCGCCCTTGAGATGATGCACGACCAGTCGGTGAGTGGGAGCGCGTTCACCGCCAATCAGCTCCGGTGGCCGTACCTTGCCCAGAACAGACGCCTCCCTGCCATAGGACACCTTGCCCACGCTCAGGCAGTAGCACTTCTCAACCGGTTGACGGAGGGAGAGGATCTGTAATCACGGGCAGAAATTGAAATAATTTGAGAAATGAATTAGTAAAATATAAATTCGACTTTTATTTAATCAATTAAAATAATATTAATTCAAACAATTTTAATAATTTGATAAATGAATCATCCGTAGAATATAAGTTCAACTGAGTAGACAGAAAACCATGATCCTGTATCTGGAATATAAATGTATGATTTTTATTACGTATAACTAACTTCATGAATACGCTGATGGATTAATTAATTATAATGATTGCTAAATGGATAAAAATTTCCATTTCCTTATGGAAATCAAAAGTTTCGGTATCATTTTGAATAAACTCGATAATAATGATAATAATATAAATATTCTCTTTGGCTTTTAATGGTAGGCTAACCCTTACGGATAGGTTCCACCTCGCCTATGTATAAATGGCCGAATACTGGTCACGAATTCAACAGTAGTCCACAGTGTTCGTGACTTAACATCACATTCACAAAGCGACCCCTCTCACCGAGTGGCCAATACCCATGTATAAATAAGACCAAGCAAAGAAGACATTCTGGCAAGATGGAAAAATGACTCCAGCTCGTTCAATATTGGTTCTAAAATTATGAATTTGGTCTTAAATTGATGATCAGAATAATATTTGAAGCAATATTGATCGAGCTGGCGTCATGTTCACATTTTGGCAGAATGTCTCCTTAACTTGGACTATACATGTAAACAATAATTGACTGACCTCTTTCCCATCCTCTTCTTGTAAAGCGCTTTTGAGCCATATTTCGGCATCATTCAGCTCACAGTTCATGTACATGATCGCCCATTCAGGTCGAGGCCTGTGTTTCAAACCATCATCGATTGGTACCAAAGTTAAGGTGTGCTCTGAAATACAATGTGAATATAAAGATGAAACATAAATCACAACAATACATGCAGTTTATAGTGAAGTCTCTGAAATATTATGCATTGGTAAATATACAGGCTGTTTCAGGAGTAATGTGCAATACTTCTCAGGCTGATTCCTTACACCAAGTAGACAAAAAAAGTTCCATGGGACCATGCCCCAAAAACGCTTTGTTGCTGAGATAACAATGGCGGAAAAATTAAGATTTTTCTAAATATATCAATTTTCTAATTTTTAGCGGCTTTAGTGAGGTTCTGAAATAATCAATTCCTATCTAAAATTAGCTCAGGAATACAATGAAACCAGTTCCAAGCTTGTAACTTTAACGGTTATTGAAATAATTGGAAAAATATGCTAAAAAACGCCATTTTTCAACAATAAGGGTTGTAACTTGATAAGGAAACATAGAATTGTATTTTTTATTAGGTAATGGAAGTTGAAGAGAGTCGGATTCTAAAGAAAAGGTTAAAGGGCGGCGATCATGTAAATCTCACCCAAATCTCAGAGATAGCGATCAAAAATCGCATAATCGCTACTAAACACAAATTCATCACTTGTGCTATGTTTTGTCAATTTTGTGATTTTTGATCGCCATCTCTGAGCTTTGGGTAAGATTTACACAATCGCCGCCATTCAACTTTTCCTAAAGAATCCAACTCTCTTCAACTTTTATTAATAAAAAATACAATTCTATGTTTCCTTATCCAGTTATAACCCTTAATTGTTGGAAAATTGCGTTTTTTAGCATACTTTTCCAAGTATCTCAATAACCGTTAAAGTTACAAACTTGTAACTGGTTTTGTTGAATTCCTCAGCTAATTCTACATAGGAATTGGTTATTTTAGAACCTCACTAAAGCCGCTAAAAATTTGAAAAATAAATCTTTTTTGAAAAATCTCAATTTTCCGTCATTGTTATCTCGGTAACAAAGCGTTTTTGGGGGTTGGTCCCATGGAACTTTTTTGTCTACTTAGTGTAAGGAATCAACCTGAGAAGTATTGCACATTCCACCTGAAACACCCTGTATATGGCCGTATAAAATCAAATCATAATAATTCGATGATTAATCACAGTACCATTCAAAATGAGTTTTTTTCTCTCAACTAGTTTCGAACTATTAATAGGAATTTTAATTGAAATGACTATAAATGATTCGAAACTATAGGGTGATTCAGGAAGAGCGCCGGTTCTAATATAATATCAAATTGTTGATCTCTCTTTCCGATTTCATGTATTAAAAAATATGTCATTCATGTGGCCTCTACTGCACTGGCACACGTCAACTCTGTCCACAACAATTTTAAAATTCAATTTTGCCGATAAGCCGTCGACTTGGCCACCAAGGTTGTGTGACTTGACGCCTTGCTACTATCATTTTTGGTGTCATCTAAAGTTATTGGTGCATGTTGAAAAAACCCGGCAACATCAATGACTTGATGGAGGAAATTCGAAGGGTTATCGGCGAAATGGAAGTGGAAACGTTTCGTGCAGTGATAGTGAATTTCATGGACAGAGTTGATGCGTGCCAGAACAGTAGAGGAGGACACATGCAGGACATAATTTTCATACATGAAATCGGAAAGTGAGATGGACATTGTGATGTATTTATTTTCAATTCATCGTTTGAATAGACCTCTTAATTTGATATATTGAAACCGGACTCTCTTTGAATCATCCTATTAGTTAGTTCATATATAGTTAGTAGGCCTATATAGTTAGTTCATCATTGATCAAGATTGCTCCAAATAATTAGTTCATCATTGATCAAGATTGCTCCAAATAAGCAATTTAAACACAACTCCTCTTACCTGAGCTTGAGGAGATACGTTGTCCAACCAGTTCGATCCCCCTCTGCATTGCGAATGACATCCAGTAGTGCACTTGGAACCGGTGCAGCTGCAATGAGAGATGAATCTTTCGATAGTGCCTGCTCAGTGGCTGCTTTCTGGGCCTAAGGTTGTTGAAAGCGGAGCCACGCCTCGTTGGTCGGGTTATTCCGGACAAAATCAGTTTCAGATTCTCGAACCATCTACAAATATTTCAGGTCAATGATAAAACAATTATTTACTGGTTAGCAAATACAATACAGATAAAATAAAAAAGACGTTAGACCCAAACTTCCCCTATTCCAATTAACTTGAAAATGTTTCAATATTTTTTTTTCATTTCAGGCCATTGATAGAATAATGATTTATTTGTAAGTAAATACAATATGGAGGAAAAAACAGGTGGTTGCCCAGAACCGCCTCTATTCAAAACAAGTTGAAAATATCGAAATAAAAATTCATTTTATTCTAGGTCAATGATAGAATAATAATGATTTATTTTCACAACCAACCATATTTTTTTGATTGTTACAATTGCGACTTAATAGCAAGTATTTTAAGCAAAGGTTATGATGAGTGAATTCAATCACCTAGAAAATTAAGTCCACATTGCATTCAAGTTCAATTTACTTACTACTTCTGTTGGATGACATTATTTTCAGAATTGTTTTTTTCAACTTGGGAAGTATGAAGTAGTTTCATGAATGTATCTCGAAGTGTGAAATAACACTTTATAACAAATATATCATTCTATTGTATCTCTCAACTTATTATTAGCACAAATTACAGTATTTGACGATTTGAAAATTCAGGTTGAATTGAATAAAGTGGAGAATACTTGCCTCAATGTGCTGCCGTAAAGTAATGCAACAGGACAATCAAGTTCCTGACTGTTACTAATGACTGGTTTCGTTTCCAACGATAAGGTAACATTCAAATTTTGAGATCGAAATGCTCGGAAGGAATCATGTACCTGTGGAATTCAACAGTAATCATGTTACATTGAACTGCTTATTATGAAAATCTTGTTCATTGATGAACAAAAATTGACTAACTAATCACGACGGATTATCGAAGTTCACTGAAATACTGCGAAACCTAGAATCTATTCAAATATGCTACTATCAATATGTAATTTGTTACATAGATCAATGACATATTGTTTACTCTATTCATGTTCACTTGAGACAAAATAAAAGAACTTTATGCGTGTTTGTATGTGTAAAGGTACGTTTCCCTTTATGCGAACCGGACCGACAGTCGGCCGCAATCGAACAGCTGTAGCCAATCACAGCTCTTGTCTTGTCCTTGAGCTTAAACAAGTGCTGTGACCGGCTACAACTGCTCGACTGCGGCCGACCGTCGGACCGATTCGCGTAAAGTAAAACCTACCTTTACACGCACACAAACGCAAAAAGTTGGTTTATTTCGTCTCAAATGATCGTCAATAGGGTACCGGTATATTGATAACTTAATTTCACTTGAAAAATAATCGAGAACTAACTGAAAAAATATTGGAAAATTAAATAATTGAAATTCGAAAAGTATTATAGGTTAGGCAATTGTAGGAATTGAAAAATCGTGAATGAGTTATAGGTTCATTGATCTAATTATTACACCTTCCATTGAGAACGCACAAACCAAGATCTTAATAGGAGCAAAATAAATCGTGTTAGACCAAGCATGAAAATTACCTGATTACTGGAGTACTCCGGCAGTTTATCAGGAGCACAAGGCATAACAGAATGGTGATCGTTGGCATCTCCCAAGCAAATCCAGTGCAATTTGATGCTCAGTTTCAGATTTGGAAGATGCAGCAAGCGACAATCATCGTACTTTGAAGCAGTTCTCACACAAACATCCAAGTTCCCATTGAAAACCACTTTAGCTGTAAGTGAAAATGAATCAATATTTTAACAAGTTTTTATTAGTAATATCTAACAATAGGTACGACTGATATGCTATAGTTTATACATTGCTTAAAACATATATTGCATAGTTTATCTTCAATAAAAAATGTATGCTTTTATGGCCTCAAAAGTGGCAACTATGTAGAGTAGGAGTCGGTCAATTTAAAAGCATTGAAATAATTTTTAATCAACTGTTTCAATAGTATTTCTTGTGTGCGTTATCACATTAGACTTGCTACAAATCATTGCAATGTTTAAACATATTTGTTTATTTTTAATCTTTTCTATTAATCAAATCACAAATTTAATCACGAACCAGTAGGTTACAGAAGGTACGGAAAGAATTCTATAGCAAAAGTTTCATGATCATATCTCATAGCTACAAAATTATTTTACTATGCATTTATTATACTATTCTATTAATATGCTATAGTGACAATTGTATACGAAAGCTAGAATAATATTACGGTATGCAATAAATACAATCATGCATGAACTTTTAATTTGCATCGATATAATTACAAAACTAACCATTGATCCAATCCATGGCTACATCACTCCATGTGATTTCCATTTCTTCGGTGGTGTTGTAGGGATCCAAGGAAGCATGTAGCAGAATAGTGAGTTGTCGTATGAACATTGTTAATCTTCCATGGATGAGTAGTCGCATTTTGTCCCAGAAAGATAGTGGAGGACTTGGGTCCAATGAAGGCCGAGAGATTTTCTCAAAACCTGTAGACAAAAATATATTAAATTTTTCAATAAATATTATCAAGAGGATAAACTAGTTAATCATAAATATTGTAGAATTGGAGTTTTCAAAATTACAAGTTTAACAAGAGATGACAATTTATTTTCATAAGATATTGTTCAATCATATAAAAGGTGATTGATGAAGTGTTTATTTATTTTTATAGCCTAATTAGAAATTACTTTAGAGTTCTGCGATATGACAGAACTTTGATTTGAACTTCTAGTATAAATTGGCTGAGGAACAGTTTTGGGCGTTATGCCTGTTGTACTCACCGTTGTATTTTATTTATTGAATCAATTATTATAATTATGAGAAAAAATGTATTCACTCTTTTATCAGAGATGTGGAACTTATTCATAATATTTAGGTAAGTGGAAACAACTAATGATGATGCCCTGAGCATTGAAACTAAAGTATGGTATTTTAAATAAACTTTGTGGATCTGACAACCTTTGTTTTCACTTACCTAAAAAATGATTTCATAGAAGGATTTCCAGAAATGCCTAGCTCTCGTCTGGAGATCACTTTACCAAATATGAAACTTTCAAATCTTTCAGTGGTGGAGCTGGAAGATTTAAATTTAATATCATCATTTGGAGAAATTGGGAATTTATCTGACGAACTCTCAACTTGGATCAATAAAGGTGAGACCCATTTTCTATTTTCTATATCACATAGAAGATATCAGGAAGACGACCTTTGGGTTATTTCGAAGGTGTATAGAATACTATTCTATACTATTTTATACTATTACTATTACTATTCTATTCAATACTACGCAGCATTGCAAGACCTTGAGTTATTTCCACGAAAAACCTGTAACTATACGATTTTAATTGAATTCACATAACATCCAATACATACTAAGATTACACTGCGCAATGACAGGTTCCCAACAAGGACCGAAAGCGTAGCTGAAATGCTCAACTTCGCAGTTGAAGTCGTGGTAAAACTTGAGATGAGTCATATTTCTGTCCAAAATGAATTGGCCCCAAGGATCTCCTAGTTCAATCGTAACTGCTCGCTTTGCTGTTGACAAAACATTTACAAATTAGACAGATCATATTATTGTATGAGAAGGGAATGTAAAATGATGGAAAATGAATATAGAAATATAGCAAATGACAATTGACAGAAAAGTAAATTGAATCAAAGTTCGTAATGCGATATTGCTAGGAACTTGATTGAGATCATATAACTAATTTTCGAAGCATCACTCAACTAACTTAATTCTACTTCAACATTAAAACTTTTTAGAAATTCGCTTAACCAGGGATTTTTTTCTCATGTACACCGAAACGCTGATACGGTGCGTTCTGGCTGAAAAAAGTCCTGGAATTAACTAAAAATGGTCCATTGAAAATGAGAGAAGGCAAGTTACATTTACATAATGATATTGGAGAAATTAACAATTGAGTTACAGTTCTCAATGAATTACGTACGGTTTGGGCTCGATGTCTGTCCAATAAATCAATTATTGTTCTTTCTATAATGAATAGATATTTAATAATATTTTATTATTGAATAATAATTTTATGACTTCAAGAATTTTTAAATGTCTGCCTTTCTGGCAACACGTAATATATAACTCAACAGTGACGTATGATGCTTCAATTTATGCATTTATTTTGTTTTCCATGATCATTCATATTCCGCTGATTTTCATACACATTTTAATTCATTTATCCATTTATTTATATATTAAGCTTTTCTTAATGGAAAGTTTGATTGATGTTCGCTGCCACAAACTACGGTTTCGCATGCAGCGCCTATATAATTATATTGTGTTATTTATATTAAAAAGTTTCAAATGAATAATTACTGAAATGTTTTCGAGATTTGATTACCTCTTCTAGTGGCTACCTGCTCAGCCCCCACCAATCTGCCCCACAAATGTAGTTGTCCAATATCAACCCAAGGCTGAGGGAAGTCTCTCAGCTGGAATTTCCATTCTCTACAACTAGCTGCCACTGAACGACACCATAATGTTGAAAATTCAACTCCTTCTTCCGGCCAAGGTCTGATAAAAAAAAGGATGTAAATTATTTTGTGAAAATTGGAAAAGGAACAGTTTCAGGAGAAGTACTAATGTACTCCTCATTGTGAATGATTAAATAAATAATAATAATAATTATTATTATTATTATTATTGTGTAATGCAACAATTACTATTCCTCCAGAGACGGAAACGACTGACTACCTTTACTAACGACAGCCAATCTCTCAAAGCCAAATCCAACAGTGAGGTACAGGGTTCTATTCCCAGTCTGGGAACAGTTTTCTGTGCAGTGTAATTCAACGGATCTCCTTCAGCTACTAAGTTTTGTTGTCAATATTTGCAGAATCAGAAGTTTACAGTACTATTTATACAACTTCTATTAGATTCAAGAATTTATTATTGAATAATAGATAATAATTATAATTATAAGAATAGACCAATAAAATAAAATTTACTATAAATCAATGATAATAGATGTAAAATGAGATTACGAATTAAAATTACGATTTACGTTAGTGAATGAGAACTCACGAATCCGTATCAATTTCAGTCATAACGTTGACAACATTTTGAGCACCATGGATGGAAGGATCAGCCAGGGCGATCAGTTCCAGATCTGACATAATCCAAGCGAAGAGTCGTGTTCTTGTACCGGACTGAACCATCTTCTTCGATCTCTGAATGTAGATTTTGCCATTCATGCTTTTCAAGTTATTGTAGAGCTCCTCAACCTTTCCGGCCGGCAAGAGTAGCCTGGCTTTGCACATTTCTTCCACCTAAAGATTAGCAGTAATATTGAGTAGCCTAATTTAATTCAATTTCAATTCATTCATTCACACACAAATACATAATTTTATAATAACTATGAATTACATCAATAACAATAACATCACAGAATCTAATAGATAAATTATAAATCTTAGAACACAAAAGAAGGTAAAGTACAAGCTGCTGGAAAAAAGGAGCATAGAATCAAAAGTTCTTACAACTATGGTTATT
Source organism: Sogatella furcifera (assembly GCA_017141385.1). Taxonomy (NCBI): domain Eukaryota; kingdom Metazoa; phylum Arthropoda; class Insecta; order Hemiptera; family Delphacidae; genus Sogatella; species Sogatella furcifera. The sequence continues at coordinate 19,018,341 of CM029555.1, forward strand.
GTCCTTTGAAACTTCCTACTGTATCGAACATGATAGACGTTCAAGACGACAAAACACATGTGGAGATATAGTCAGTACGAGCAAAGAAGACATTCTGACTAGATGGAAAAATGACTCCCGCTCGGTTAGTATTGGTTTGAAAACTACAAATTTGGTCTCAAATTGTAGGAAATATTCTATCTAACCAATGTTGTTCAACTAATAACAATATTGTTCTAATTAATACGGTTTGAACCAATATTGACCGAGCTTGAGGTATTTTCCCATCTTGCCAAAATGTCTTATTTGCTCGACTAGACTATAGCCTGTTAATAAATTATGTTCGAAATTTATGGGAGAACTCTGAAGTATTTAGTATAAACGTCTCATTTTATGAATTTTTGAAGATGATAATTTGTATATTCTATGATGACGTGTATGTAGCTGTGTATTTATGAATACATTGGAGTTGATTAATGAAATTGATTGACTTACTTTGTCGAATCCCCTTTAACCTTTCACCCATTGAGTGTTAAGAGAAAATTGATGAAATAGAAGAAATATGAAATGCTATCGATTTAATACATGTTTCATACAGATAAAAACAGTGAGAAAGTAGAGAAAATCAAGCCTACCATGGATATCGATAAAGTTTTGTAAAGAGAGAGAAATTGATAATTGAAATGCCAGTTTCGACAATTGACACAAATTTGTAAACTGAACAATAAACATTAGGCACAGAGTCGGATAAGAATAGATATTTATAATTAATTCGAACGATTTTTAATTGAGCTTCCACTATTTTTTTTCAAGTATTACCTTGGCATCCAACATCTTCTGACGTTTCAAGCTCTCTTTATATTCGTCAACTAGTAGCTCAAAGTTATCTCGCAATCTTACTTCAAACGGATCATCACTCATCTCGAATACAAACTCAGTAACCTGTAAAAATATACCATTTTCATAACAAGATAAAAGAAAGTAGATTGACCAAGAAAAGAATCCTACTTGTAGTTCTAATGTTTCTATGAATTATTATCACTTCTATTTTTCATAATTTTCTACATTAACCAACAAGTGAACATGATAACAGTAATGATCAGTCACTTAATAATATCTAAAGAAATATTTGAAGTGTTTAATTGCAATTTGAAAATATCCAAATGGCAAGTAACTTTTTCAGTAAATACTTACGCCTGTACACGGGGTTAGTAGTGGCGGCCAGTCAAATAGCTGTATCCAATCACAACCTTTGTTGAAAAATGAAAAACAAGAGCTGTTATTGGCTATAGCTATTCGACTGGTCGCCACTATTTACCCCGTGTACAGGCTCAGCCGATTACAGAACAGTAAATGTTGAAATTCTCATGAGAATGTATGATATTGTTAATTGGAGATCGGGCTCAACAGATTCCTTTGTGCAACTCGCAAAAAGGAATAATATTAATATAAAGTTTATCAATGGGGCAGTAAGAAATGAAAAAGTGAAATCAACTCCAGGTAATGAGCGTACCTTGATAAGCAGATCCGAAGGCAGTGGTTTCTCCATGGACTGTACTGTGTCAGGTTGCTGCTGCCTATGAACCAACTTCAACCATTTCACAATGGTTATGAATTCATTTTGAACTGCGGCGGCGAAATTGTGATTGTACGGGAATATCATTTTCAAGGTCTGGATTGATACGCCCCTGTAAAATAAAAGTAGGTTGAATTGACTAAAAATTGAAATGTATAGTAAGTTTCAGTTGATATGTGAAGGAATTTTCCTTACGGCTAGATGAGTTGGACTAGATGAGGGGACATTTGGTTCCAACAAGACGGTGCAACGGCACACACTTCAAGAGCTGTTTTGAGGGAACACTTCCCAGAACGCCTATCTCAATAAGGGGCGAATTGAAGTGGACGGCCCGCTCTCCCTTTGACCCCTTTTCGATTCTTTTCTATGGAGTTTTTTGAAATCTCGTTTTTAAGTGAACCGTCCAAGGACCCTACAAGATTCTAAGACCAAGATCCAGGAAGAAATTGCCAACATAACGCCTGCTATACTGGCTGGAGTTATGACAAACGCCAAAAACGGTTCACTCAGTGTATGGAGAATGAGGGACGCCACCTACCTGATTCGATCTTTAAAACTGGGTGAGACAAAACTTTATGTATGTGCCTATATTATAAAAAACGAATAAAATTTTTCTGATTCATACAATGAGTTTTATTAAGTTTAAAAAAATGAAGTTATGTTGCCGCACTCTGTATAGTAATTATAGTTATAATGATAATATTCAAGCTATTGATTTTATTCACCATGTTCTATTCCAGGGTAACACGAGCCCTTCACTATGAGCTCTCTCTGTTCTGATAATATCACTATCATGCAGTCTGGTAAGATGGAATCCTTCAACTGTGAAAATATTCTCTTCGTCAACTGCAATTTTCAACAGAGCGGCTCGAAGCACACAATCCTTGTCACCCAATCTGTAGAGGAGGTCATCTGCAAAAAAGACATAGCAAGCTATATTGTCTATGAAATATGATGGAAAATATAAATGAAGAGAAGGTGACATTGGTCAATAAATGACTATGATTGAAGATCATTATTTCAATTCTAAGGATCATAGATAATTTATTGCTACCTCAGGCATTTTTATCCACGCCACGTATTACAAAAAAAAAATCTGATGTGGTACACTCACACAACTTTCCTTGCCATTAACATTTGCGTAAGACAAGTAGGCTATCTATTATTACCTAGTCATCATTGAGTGCAAATTTCATTACACTTCTCATTGTACTCCTCATCTTCCGATACTAACAGTGAAATTTGCCCTCAACGATGACGCCTCGCGCCTACCGGCGCTTCGGCTCATCGTGTGTGCGATTTGGAATTTTAACAAGCCCATGATGCCTCGCGCCTGTCGTTGCTTCGGCTAGATGTTAGCCGAATTGACCTGGATTTTGAAAGAAAATAGATTTTCGGTCTGTAATATTCCAATATATCAGATCAAAGAGGTGGGATTAATAATGGATCATTCAATTCCATAACTCTGGTATTATACCAATAATTTATTATGAAACACCAATACTTTTTTCAAATGTTTTTTTTGTCTCCTTTAAATCCTGATGAAGATTACCTTGATTTCAAGAATGATGGAATGACATTGATACACTTTTTGTAAACGTGCAGCAAGCGCGCTGCCCGCATTGCTCGAACTCCACTTACCGAGCCATGTAGTGCGGGTTGCCTATACACAGATTTATGTAGTGCGGGTTGTCTATCTACAGACTACTTTAACTTTTCAAGTATGGGGTGGCGCCCCTGCTAATTTGACTTGAAGGGGACTCATAACAGTTGATAGAGCTCATAAAAGACTACCTATATATAGGATGTCAATTTGAAAAACAATATTTTGAGACATTTTCGAGAAAATTCATTTTCTCAACAATGCTGCGGATATTCTGCTGTATTGCCAGGAACGAGACTCATGGCAGTCGGTGAGGCTTATATAGGACTATTACGGGTATGAGTTTTAAAAAAATCGTTAGAGCCGTTTTCGAGAAAATCGTGAAAAACACCATTTTCGGCATATTATCTGCCATTTTTCCGCCATTTTTCAATGTTTTTTTTTCAATTTCCTCGGGTCGGGTCCTCATGGTATAAGAACCTTGAGTTCCAAATTTCAAGTCGATCGGTCAACACATATACATACACACACACACACACAGACCAATACCCAAAAAACCACTCTTTTGGACTCAGGGGACCTTGAAATGGATAGAAAACCTAAATTTGGGGTACCTCAATTTTTTTTGGAAAGCAATACTTTCCTTACCTATGGTAGTAGTTTAATATTGAAATAATACATTTTACAAATTTGGAGAAACTGCATTCTACTACGATCCACAATTTTCTAATTGAAAATGTTAAACCTAGTGATAGAACGAGTATTGGTAACGAAAACTAAGGCTCTATAGAGAGGTCTCCATAAAGCTCTAATTGATACATTATATTTTGTCTGATAGTCCAGTCAATGAGTGCAAAATACACCTTTTAGGGGAAATAAAACATATGAGGCCAGGAGGCCAGGGGTGCCTATCCCCCCCAACGTCTATGACGCTAATCCCCCCCGAATGAACCAAAGATCCCCCCTTATTTTTGGGTCTTCCTGTTCAACAAGTGAGAGTGAAATGTGAAACTATTGAATAACAAGTAAGCAGAATTTTGGGGCTGTACGCCTCACCAACTGGTCCAGGGGCAAACCCAGAAATAAATTTCGGGGGGGATAAAAGATCAGGGTTGAACTCAGGGAAGCCCTTTCATCGAGAGGGGGGGGGGGGTTGTTGCTTGCATGGAATATTTATAATGTATTTGCATTCTCTCAACAAACATAAAAACATATTCATTTTTTTGCCGTGTAGAAAAATTCATTCACCAATAAATTAATGTAGATCAATTGATTTGAACAAGAGCTATTGGACCATATTGGTCTCTTGTAGTTGTTGTAGCCTATATTGTATTGGACAATATTATTGTTGAGTTGAACGTTAAATTCCTCTAAGCTGTGCTGAAATATTGTTCCTGTCATTTTGAATCTAAACTGTAGGCCTCTGTGCTCTAGATAGCCTACTGAGTATTGCGATGTGATTGGATAATATATTTATATAGTTGCCTATACAGTACTATATTTGATTATTAATACCAAATGATGTTTATTGATAATTGTGTTGGAAACAAGTGGTTTTGTAACTGATATTCTGAATCTTCATTACATAAGTATATTGTATTTTCTTAAATAAATGAAATGAAATTGTTGAAATTATATAGAGTAATGTAACATAGAAAATCCTATCACAAATTGAAATCTACAAAACGCAGATTTATTTTGATACAGTTTATTCATGACCAGGGTCAACGATAAAATCTCTGTGAATAAATCATTCAAATGATTCAAATCATTCATGTAAGATTTTACTCTCTGAAGGGTTGAAAAGAAGCGCTTAAATTAAGTTGCTGTTGTAACAGAAATCGTTGCACCCAGGCAGGAAGCAAATCGAAGCCTCTGTATGAGGCTAATTTTTCCCCCATCGATTACTATCATAGAGACAAGTGTTCTGCCAAAAGTCCCCACCCCTACCCCTTTTGCTTCCCCCAGCACCCCCTCAAGCTTCCATTTGCAAGGATTTTTTATATTGAATTTATCTCAGCAACCATTGAAGAAAAAAACTAAATTTTTTCTCATTATTTAGAAAATTAAATTCTCTTCATTTCATGTCATTACCATGTCACTCTAGCTCCTGTGGTTCAAGAGTTATACATGTAAGAATGAAAGAAACCCCAAAATTTATGCCTGAAAATGCTATTATTTTCCAAGTAAAAGTTTGCTGCATCTCCAATGGTTGCTGAGATAAATTCAATATAAAAAATCCTCGCAAATGGAACTTTGAGGGGGCGCTGGAGGGGGGGGGGAAGCAAGAGGTGGGGAGGGGACTTTTGGCAGAACACTTGTCTATATGATAGTAATCGATGGGGGAAAAATTAGCTTTATATGTTTTTTTTCCTCTAAAAAACACGCATTGACTGGACTATGAGCATTCTATTTACAAGGTGTAAACCTCCTTGGATATAAAACTGGTTGAAAGCAGCTAATAGTATTTAGCAATTCCAATATGTGAGTTTAACTGATATAGACGGTGATATAAGTTTTTTTTGTTTGCTTGTCAATGTCTCACCAGCCCTTGAAGGGCTTAGGCCTACCAGCTACAATGTAAAATGTGACATAATGTATTTGAACAAATTCAATTGATGAAGCTATTGGAGATAATTTATTACCTGTGGAGAAAACAAGATAATGTTCCGAAGATAATGTCATGCTGAATCTGATGTGTCCTTTCGCAACAATCTGCCAAACAGGTGCTTTCTTCTTTTCGCTTTTATTTTTGAAATCATCACTTTCGTCCAAATCTACATTCAGATCTCCACGCCCTTGAAGAAATCAAAATATTAAATTTATTATGATATGACAGAGAATAACAATTTCAAATCATATTCTACTCATCAAAAAGTAGGAAATCAATTCAGAAAGAATGGATTGGAACTTCACATTAACATTGACCATCAATTGAATGAAAAATTCTACTGTTATCAGAAATTGCTCCTATAGAAGTCATATAAAAATTGTCATAAAGTTAGTAGTGATTTATGTAAGCGCTGGTCTGCGCACATTGACATTGAATATTGGCGTATTTCAGCTATATTTCAATTTTACAATAAGGAATAGATATAATTTTCTTCTTTACAGCCAGCAACAGATATGAGTATTGAAAATCAACATAAATTTAACTTACTCAGCTCTTGGATTTCCTTCTTCAGCACATTAATCTCTTGAAAGAGAGTGAGAATCTTAAGATGGAGATTCGGACTCCAGCCAGCTTCCATTTCTTCCATCAATTCAATGCAAATGGTATTTTCTCGATTTCTTCTGTCCAATCTGGCCTGTTTCACATGCATGCAGACCGACTGGAACAATAAGAAACAATTTGAAATAACTATTGAATGAGAAATAGACCTGATAAGAAACTATTTATATAGAAGTCTTATAAAAAGATTCGTAAAGCTATTTCATAAGAATGAGAATTATACCTGATAGTAAATTGTTTATTTAGAAGTCATATAAGAAATTTATAAGAAGATAGCAGTTATTTATATCAGTGACAGTCTGTGCACATCATATTTTATTAAGTTTGCCAAGCTTTAAATTGATTGGTAAAATTCATAAAGTAGACAAAACCCGGACTTAAAAATTGGTGGTATCTGAAGCGGCCCAATTTTTTTATAGTTTTCCATGTAAGGAAATCGGTAAGGAACAATGCAACCATGTAAGAAGAATAATATAGGTTGAATTTTTTCCCCAAGAAGGTTTATACCTCAGGCTTTATTGTTGTCCAAGAAATTCACGTTTTTTTCGAGTAATTGCTATGTTTCCATGTTTTCAAGAAGAAGAACGATAATTGATTAGTAGATATTCAATCAATTAGCATAGTTTTGGCTAATTCAGAGCTATTTTTATTGAAAACAGAATAATTTTCAGTAAAATACAGCTTATTGAGCCCTCGTTATTATCATGAGATGATAGATTTCCAAACTTTGCAGTGAATCTAGTTATCGCATTTTAATTACGTTTTCAATTACATCCAAATGATCTTCCATCATCATCTTCTATATAATTCAAGTGAGCATTAGGTATAGTCTGTCCAAGCAAAGAAGACCCTCTGGTAAGATGAGAAAATGACTCAAGCGCGGTCAATTTTAGTTGAAAAATTATCAATTTTATCTACAATTAAGACCACATTTATAACTCTCGAACAAATATTGACCAAGCTGGAGTCATTTTCCCATCTTGCCAGAGGATCTTCTTTGTTTGGACAGACTATACAATCATGCGTGCTGTTTCATGGAGTGCTCGTTGACAATTGTATTACAGTAGAACGCCGATTATCCGAACTAATAGGGTCAGGAATCAATTCGGATAAGCAAAATTTCGGATAATTGGACATGGAATTGTATTGAAGAAACACAATGTGTTAAACTTGGAATGAACTTCATTACATATGGAAAGTACAGTGTAGTGATGTTGAATTGATATGGAAAGCAAAACAAATAATGTACTAAACTACAGAACAGTAAGTACAATTCAATAAGTACAACTCATCGCCTCGCCGCGCTACGATCACGTCGTAAACGCTGGTTTTTAATTTATTACAGTACTACGCTTTTGACCGATTCGGATGATTTGCAATTCGGTTAATCGGCTTTCAGATAATCGGCATTCTACTGTAAATAAATACATAAACTACAGGAATTGCTTATTGATTATTTACCTTGACTTCTTCTGAACGGAGACAAGTGAAATGTAGCTTGGTAGGTTTCATTGCAGCGGCTTTAGCACCTTCTATCATAATCGTGGTCTTTTCCAGCTCGAAAGTCAATGATGTGGAATCCAAACGAGTCATCAAGCAAACTGTAAGTTGATTTGGAATTCCATGAATGAACTTACATACCATTAAGTTTCATTGAAAAATAAATAAAAATGAGTAAGAAGGATTATAACTGTAGAATCCATTTAAAATGATTGAATGATCTCCCTCATTCAATGTTTTATTGCAGGTGATTATTAACAGAAAAGTTGTCAGTGTTTTCAATTTAGGCCAAGATGTAATAAATAATAGTTTACACTTACTTCTTTATGATCAATTTCCATAATTACCATATTTATTTTATAATTCTACATAAAAGAGTAGGCCTACAGTAGTTTCCAAAGCCTTTGTTATTTTGGACATTGTCTGTGTTCCAATCTTATCGTATTTCAATTTCATAAATGTATAAATAACTCATGTTTCAAATAGATAAAACGTAATAATTCCAAATAAATTATCAATTGTTCCAATTGTTTGAAAATGACTTTTGATTTGAAATCACCATATTATATTAGGCCCATACAGTTCAGTTTCAATACTTATATTTTCTCAGGGCTACTGTTTTTATCAAAATGTTCAAATAATGAAAATCAAAGTACATGTTTCGGCGTTCTTGAGCCATTTCCAAATGAAAGTAAACAACATTAATTAATTCTATTCATATTCTAACGCCGAAACATGTTATGAAAAATAAAAATATTTAAAAGAACAGTACTTTGATTTTCATTATTCGAAAATTTGAGTTCAGTTTCAGCATGATTGACAATTCTTCTGAGAGCCATATTATGCAAATCGTGATAATAGTGCCAGTGATTTCAAGTGTTAAGATCTAACTACAGCTTTTTAAAAACTTTTACGATCAGAAAAATCCTTATAAATGGATAATTGAGTTTAGACTCACCTTTCTTATCTGCTATGAAGAATAAGTTCCCATTGGTTAGCGTGACATTTGATACAATCGAAGAGTTGAGGTGGAACTTCTTCAAAGCGTTTTCTTCTGATGCTGTCTCTTTTTTTGATGACGACTTTCGCTTCAATGAGGTTGGAGTGTTTCTAAGTGCAGCATATTCATTGACGCAGCTAGAAAAATTCATATTGTAATTCCAATTGAAAGAAAAAAAATCATAAATTTTTGTCTCTATTGAAATTTTAATCGAGATATGAAAGGCGAAAATTATTCTCATTTGGCAAAAATTCTAGATGTTGGAATGTACGTTTTATTGTTTCTTTTATCTCAGGGCTACTTCTATCACTGGTTTTTTTTTCAAATAATAATCACATCACAGTACCCTTTTTCAATATTTTTTTTGTGCATTACATTTTTCGACTATTTATGCATTTGAAAATGACAATAAATAGTCTAACCATGTAATGCACTGAAAATTGAAGTGAAATGGTACTGTGATTATTATACGGTTTATGTAATATTTATTTGATTACAATTATTCAAAAAAGGAACGAAAATACAGGCATTCGCCCAAACCATTCTCAATTTAATGATATTGAGGATTTTTGGATTTCATTGTCTGTGTTTTTATCCTACAAGTTTATTGAATTTTCCCGAATAAATGAATTAACTCACTTGAAAGCAGATACGATGAAAGCGGCCAAAGGAGGACTCCACTCGAGACGCACCGTGTCCAGCATGACTTGCACCCTGGTCTGTATGACAGGCGTCGCTTTGGTGTTGGCATTCACCAGTGCAACACCCATAAACATGGGAGTGCCCCACTTGTGCCACTTCTTCAAATCGGACGGCATGAAGTCGATGCCTTCGTTCAACTTGCACCATGCGTTTTCAACTAGCAACTCTGTGGTGCAACTGCGCTCTGATAGGCCAATTGGGAGTCGCGGACTGCACCACGATTTCACTACCTCTTCGGGTCCTTCAAATTGAACGAACAACATAACGCGCAATCCGGAGATTGAGAAGTAACAAATGAAAAACCTCCATAATTTATGGGTGTTTACGCTGGTTGAATATGAAGCAACAGACCAGAAGTGCAAATCATGCTGAGACGCGGTGCGTCTGTGGAGTCTCCTTTGGCCACTCATCGTATCTGGAAATTATTCATTCCGAGAAAATTCAACAAAACTTATGGGACAAAAACACGAGACAATAATTGTCAAAAAGATCCTCAATATCATTAAATTGAAAGATAATTTGAGCGAGCTGCCTACTCGTTCCTTTGTAAACAATTACAATCAAATAAATATTACATAAAACCATATAATATCACAATGCCCATTTCACTTCAATTTTCAGTGCGTACATGGATTTGAATATTTATTGTCATTTCAAATGCATAAATAGTCGAAAATGTAAAATTGCACAAAGGGAAAAATGAAAAAACCTTGTGATATTATTATTATTTTGGGAAAAAAAATCAGTATTTCCAACATCTAGAAATTTTTGCCAAATGAGAATAATTTTCCCAAAAAGCGCTTTCCTCTTCTCGATTAAGAGCTCAATAGAGACAAAAAAATTTTATGAAAATTTTTCTTTCAGTGGAATTTTTAATATGAATTTTCCAACACTCGACTATGCTACGCCGTAACCTCATTGAAAAAGCGAAATTTTTTCATCAAAGAACATCAAGAAAAGATTATCTGTCACGCTAACCCCAATGGGAACCCCTTCTTCGTAGCAGGTGAGATTTTAAAAAACTGTAGTTAAATCTTAACACTTGAAATCACTTTAACAGTATCACATTTGGCATAATAAATGGCTCTCAAAGAATTGTCAATCATGCGAACTGAACTCAAATTTTCGAATTAAAATGAAAAAATTCAAAGTACTGTTCTTTTAAATATTTTTAAAATTTTTCATAGCAATGTTTCGAGGTTAGAATATGAATAGAATTAATTAATGTTGTTTACTTATTTTTCATTTGGGAAATAACTCAAAAACACCGAAAACATACTGCAATTTTTTTTTTATTTAATTTAAATTTTGATAAAAACGTAGCCTGAGAAGAAGTAAGTATTGAAACGACAGGCCTAATATAAATTTTTAATAGTGATTTTCAAATCAAAAAGTCATTTTCCAAACAATTGAAACAGTGTTGCGGTAATTTACGTTTTATATTTAACATGAAGTTACTATGAACCAATACGATAAGATTGGAACACGAACAATGTCAAAATAACAAAAGGCTTTAAACTACGGAAAGCTGCTTCTTTATCTTAAATTATAAAATAAATATGTGCCCGATCAAGAGAAGTAAATGTAAACTATTATTTATTTTTGTAACCTAAGTGAAAATACTAATATGTTAATAATCACCTGCAAATAAAACATTGAATGAATGTGATTACCCGCAAGAAGGAAATCATTCAATCATTCAAATGAATTTAATCCTTTATTTATTTTTAATAAAGCTAAATGGAGCCCAATCAAGCACGGTTTAGCTGATGACGCGTTTGGGAAATTCCGCATCATTATTTCGAAAACGGAAAAGACCCGTTATGATTGAAGGTGCTAAAGCACTTTACAGTAAGCCACACGCAGGCTACATTTCACTTTGTCTCCGTTCAGAAGAAGTCAAGGTAAATCAATGGCAATTCCTATGAACTATGTATTTATTTATTTACAGTGAAATTTGCCGATTATCAGACATACGATTAACTAGATACAAATCATCGGAATCGTTCTTTGGCCTTGTAGTAAATTAAAGAGCCAGCGTTTACATTGATCTGGCGGACTTTGCTTTTTGAATTACTGTTCTGTAGTTTCGAAACATTGGCTTATTTTTTGCTTTCCGCTATCAATTCAGCATCTACACTAATGCTTTTCATAATAATGATTATTAAAGTTTAACACATTGTGTTTCTTTATTACAATTCCATGTCAATTATCCGAGTTTTACTTATCAGTGATTCTGACCCTGGATTCGGATAATCGGCGTTCTAACTGTAATACAGTGTCATGTAGTTGCGTAATAAACAGCACTCCAATAATTTAGCAAGCATGATTCTATAATCTGTCCAGAGCAAGAGATCCTCTGTAGAGATGGAAGAATGACTCCAGCTTGGTCAATATTTGTTACAAAAATTATAAATAATGATTATTGAATAAAATTGATAATTTTAATTTAAAATTGACCGGTTAACACATCTTTCTTCATCTTGGACAGCTTCTAATGCTCACTTGAAGATAGATGATGATGATGATGGAAGATCATTAAGTGTAATTGAAAACGTAATTAAAAATGCGATAACTAAATTCACTGCAACGTTGAAGTATGCATCATGATAATAACGAGGCTCCAATAAAGATGTATTTTACTGAAAATTATTCTGTTTTCAATAAAAATAATCTGGTGGCAAAACTATGTATTGATTGAATATCTACTAATCAATTATCGTTAACTCTTCTTGTAGACATGAAATACAATTACTCGAAAAAAACGTGAATTTGGACAACAATAAAGCAAATTTAAACTGCTTGGGAAAAATTCAACCTGTAATATTCTTCTTACATGCTATTCCTTGCGATTTCGCTACATGGAAAACTATAAAATTGGGCCGCTTCGATACCGCAGACAAGTCCCGGGATTTTGTCTACTTTATGAATTTTGCCAATCAATTTAAAGCAGCAAGCACTATAAAACTATGATATTATAGATAATCATAATATAAATATTTTTATCTTCTTATAAATTTCTTATATGACTTCTAAAATAAACAATTTACTATCGATAATTCTCATTCTTATGAAATAGCTTTACGAAATCTTTTATAAGACTTCTATATAAATAGTTTCTTATCAGGTCTATTCATTCAATAGTTATTTCAAATGAGGATTTCTTATTGTTAGTCGATGCCATGCGCGAAGAAAATATCGAGAAAATACAATTTATTGAATAATGGAAGAAATGGAAACGGCTGGTGAGATAATAGAATTCTCTTTCAAGAGATTGTGGTAACGAAGAGGAAATCAAAATTGAGTAGTGAGAATTTATGTTATTTTTCAATACGGCTCTGTTGCTGGTTGCTGAGAAGAAAAAAGAGTATATCTATTCCTTATTATAAGAATACGAAATATAACTGAGAAATATAATATTATCAGTAATGTATTTATGAACCAACGCCCACAAATGCTACTTTATGACAATTTTTATACTTCTATAGGAAGCATTTGGTATGAAATAAATTTTTCATTCAAAGTGTGATGGTTGATGTCAATGGGTTAATCATTTTTCTGAATTGATTTCGCGATTGAGTGGAATGATTTGAAATTGTTCTCTGTCGTAATCATGTAAATTTAATGACGTTTCTTCTAAGAACGAGAGATCAAATGTAGACTGACGAGAAGTGATGATTTCAAAATAAGAAGCGAAAGAAACTACATTTGGCAGACCCATTTAGGGAGTACATCGGAATTCGAAAATGACGATATCTTCGGAACGATCTTCTCTCCACAGGTAGTATCTCCAACAACTCATCAAATTGAACTGTTCAAGCCGACCCATGTCACATTATACATTACAGCTGGTAGACCTAAACACTCAAGGGCTGTTATATTTGATGACAAGCAAACAAAAAAAGCTATATCACCGTCTACCAAGATCATTAAAAAATCCAAAGGTTTGAAGACATTTTTAGTGTCAGATCATGTAACAGTGAACTCAATCAAGGATTTTGTAAAAGTGAAAAAATTCTTTTTTAAGTTAAAATTGTAGCCACAAACATTCCCCCTATGTCTTCATTCACTATAAGTATACTAAATCATCATCCACTGCTAGCTAAAACTTTATATAAGTCGCAATTAACAATAAACAAATTGCGTTAAACTCACATATTGAAATTGCTAAATACTAATAGCTATGGCGTTCTGGGGTTTACACCTTGTAAATAGGAATGCTCATAGTCAGTCAATGCCGAGGCGATGAATGACACCGGTAGCACAGGAAAAATAAATCGACGGTGCAAATTTCACTGTTAGTATCGGAGGATGAAATTTTGTGAGAGTGTAATGAAATTTGCACTCCAATACTAGATATTCAATAGGCTAACCTACTTGTATTACGCAAATTATGTAGGGGAAAATTATTATTGAGTGTACCACATCAATTTTTAGTACGTGGCGTGGGAAAAATGCCTGAGCCAACAATGAATTATCTATGATTCAAATTTAGGAGTAGTAATGATCTTCAATCATAGTCGACTGATGACAATCTTTTTAATCTCTTCATTTATATTTCCATCATACTCCATAGACAATATAACCTTATATTCTTTTTGCAGATGACTATTCTCTACGAGATTGAACGACAAGGAACATTGCAACTCGGCGCTCTGTTGAAAATTTTTGAATTATTTTGAGAAAAATGTTTGCACGTCGAAATTCCATCTTCCCGCATATGATATTATGATGGCGGAGAGGCTCGCGGTGAAGGGCTGTGTGACAAATTCGTAATGGTGAATATTATGAACATATTATCATTATAACTATAATTACTATACGAAACAATTCATTTACATAATATAGGCACATACTATTTTTCCCCATTGTGAGATCGAAGCAGGGGATGGCGTCCCTCGTCTCACACACTGAGTGAACCATTTTGGCGTTTAATCATAACTCCAGCCAGTATAGCGGGGCGTTATTGTAATTTCTTCACTGGATCTTGGGTCTTAAAGTCTTGTAAGGGTCCTTGGACGGACCGCATGAAAACGGGATTTCAAAGCTCCACAGAAAATTCGAAAGTCAAATCAGGAGAGTGGCTGTCCATTTCAATTCGCTGCATATGAAGAGCATTCTGAAGTGTTCCCTCAAAACGCTTTTTCTTGGGCTGAGCCGCACTGACGGTGGGTAGAGCCTGGAGGGTGGAGGAGGGTAGTTGTGACCAGAAATCTATGAACATACACCTGCATCCACGAAGTATTACATCGTATAGATGGTATGACATCATTCTGTTTTTGAGGTTATGTTGTCCATATTTAAGAATTTCAAGATGGCGGCTGAACAGATACCATCCATACGATGTATTACTGTGGAATGTGTGTATGTTCTATAGGTGCCTCCACACCCTCCAGGCTCCACCAGCGTGCAGCCTCCCAGCACTGAAGTGTGCCGTTGCAGATCTTGTTAGACAAATAGATTTCTCTATTGGAATTTCACATCTAGTCCAACTCATCTAGCTACGTAAGTAGGCTCGCATATCAGCTGAAACTACTATACATTTGAATTTTTGAGTCAGGTCAACCTACTCACTGCAGGGAGCGATATCAATCCAGATTATGAAAATGATATTCCCCCATGCAATTCCTGAGCCATACAGTTAAATGAATTCATAACCATTGTGAAATTGGTAGTTCATAGGCGCGCAACTGACGAGAAGTCATGTGAGAAACCACTGCCTTCGAGATCAGGTCAGCACTCATTACCTGGAGTTGATTTCCTTTTCATTTCTTACTGCTTTTATTGATAAACTTTATATTAATATTATTCACTTTTTGCAGAAGTTACACAAAAAAGTCTGAATTGACCGTCTCAATTAAGCAATATCATACATTCTCATGAAATTTCAACATTTACATTCTGTAATCAGCTGTATATACACAGGGTAAATAGTGGCGACCAGTCAATTAGCTATAATAATGTAACTCTTTGTTTTCATTTTTCAACAAAATTGTTGATTGGACCAGCTAGACTGTGTACATAACATGAAAATTATATTACAGAAAAAGTTACTACCATTTGAATATTTTTAAATTACTATTAAATACTTCAGAATATTTCTTTTAAGATATTATTAAGTGACTGATCATGTTATCAATTAATGTAGAAAATTATGAAAATAGAAGTGATAATATTCATAGAAACATTAAATTGCAAGTGGGGGAAATACTTTTTGGTAATCTACTCTTTTATATTGATTATGAAAATGGTATATTTACAAGTTACCATTTGCTATTCGAATGAGTGATGATCCGTTTGGTAAGTGCAGATAACGCGAACTACTAGTTCCGACTTGTAAAGGCGAAACGTGGAAAATGTTGAATATAGTATATCGAAAAAGTAATTGAAGCTCAATTAAAAATCGTTCAGTAATTATAATGATATCTGTGCTTATCCGGCTCTGTTAATGTTTATTTTCATTTCAGTTTGGGTAATTGTCGAGAGCACAACATTCAAGTATCAATTTCTCTCTCTTTACAAGAACTTTATCATTATCATGGTAAACGTTTTTATACAAATACCATGACTTATCTGTATGAAACATCTATTAGGATATAGCATTTCATATTTCTTCACTATTTCATCAATTTTCTGTAACACTCAATGAGTGAAAGGTTGGCAAAGTAAAATCAATCAATTTCGTGTCAACTCAATGTATTCATAAATACTACAGCTACATACACGTCATCAATAGAACTCTCACAAATTATCATCTTCAAATTCATAAAATGAACGTTCACTTTCAATATTTCAGGATTCTCCATAAATATCGGAGCATAGCTATTAACGAAGGCTATAATTTCTAGTCGAGCAATAAAACAATTTTGGCAAGATGAAAACAATAACTCACTCGGTCAATATTATGTTCAAAACAGACAATAATAATTGGATTGGACAACGTGGTTAGATGGAGATATTTCTACGAATTTGAATCCCAGAATTTGTAGTTTTTCAAACCAATCAACAGTGAGGAGTCAACTAATCAGTATGTGTTTGTAAGAAAACTATAGTGGGAGCTTTGATTCTATGCTCCTTTCCAGCAGCTTACTATTTTACCTTCTTCTGTTCTTCACCCTTCTTTATTGTTCTTAGATTTATAATTTATCATTAGATTGCTGTGATGTTGTATTTATTGATATAAATTCATCGTTATTATAAAGGTAATGATTTTTTATGTGATGGAATAATAATTGAAGTGAATAAATGGAAACTACTCAATATTAAAATGTGGGTGGAGAAAAAAACCAATATATTGCCGGCTACGAAAAGGTGAGTATACAATAGCGAAGAAACATGAATGGCAATCAATCGAATCGAGAATTACAGTCCCGTACGGAACGACTCTTCGCTTTGAATTTTCGGATCGGGACTGTCGCCCTGTGTCCTTCCATCCATGGTAGCTCAAAATGATTTGATTCAGTTATGACGTGTACTTGTTGTAAATTCTCATTCACTAATGTAAATCGTATTTTTAATTTGTAATCTCATTTTACATTGATTCGTATTCTCATCTATTATCATTGTTTATAATGAAATTATTTACATTGAGTCTATTCTTATAATTATAATTATTATTTATTGCTGATAATAAAATTCTTAGTCAATAAATTTAACATAAATATTACTAATATACGATTCTGCAAACTATTGACAACAAAACGCAGTAGCTGAAGGAGATCCGTTAGTCTGCACAAAAATTTAGGCTAGGAATAGAACCAGTACTCCTGACGGGAACGGCTTTTGAATTTGGCTGTGGTGTAAAAGGGAAGTCAGTCGTTTCCGTCTCTGGAGGAATAGTAATTGTTGCATTTTACAATAATAATAATAATAATTGTATTATTATTATTTATTTAATCATTTACGTGAAGTACATTAATTAAACTCTCCTTGAAACTGTTCCTTTCAATTTTCTAAATAATTTACATCCTTCTTTTATCAACCTTGAGCCGGAAAAGAAAAGAAGAGTTGAATTTTCAACATTATGAGTAATCGTTCAGTAGACAACAGAGAATGGAAATTCCAGCTGCTCAGCCTTGGGGTGTATTGGACAAAAGCGACTATTGAGACGAGTGAGTAGCCACTGAAAGGTAATCAAATCTCGGAAACATTTCAGTAATTGTCATTTGAGAGCATTTTTATATAAATAACGCAATATAATTATATAGGCGCTGCATGCAAACCGCTGGCAGGAAATCAATCAGCTTTCATTGTAAAAGCTTAATATATAAATAAATGGATAAAGTGAAATTAATTAAAATATTGTATATCAACGGGGATATAAGCGTCATGAAAACAAAATAAATGCCATAAGTGAAGCGATCATACGACATATTAATTACTATAAATTGTTGCCGAAAATTTGAACATTTAAAAAATTCTTGAGATCATAAAATTATTATTCAATAATAAAAATATTATTAAATATCTATTCATTATAGAAGAACCAATTGATTTATTGGACAACATCGAAGCCTTAAACCATACGTTTCGTGAATGTAATCAATTGTTAATTTCTCAATATCATTAAGAAATGTAAATGCTACTCATTTGGGCTGGACGATTTTAGTAATTCCAGGACTTTTTCAGCCAGAGAACCGAACACGTTTCGGTAACACATGAAAAAAAATCCCCTGAATTAAACAATTTCTAAAAAAATTTCTTGTAAATTAGAAGGTAGATTGGGTGAGTGATGCTTCGAAAATTAGTTATATGATCTCAATCAAGTTAATAATATATCGCGTAACTTTTTTAATTTACTTTTCTGTCAATTATCATTTGCTATATTTCTATTTCATTTTCCATCATTTACATTCCTTCTCATGTAATAATATGATCTGTCTAATTTGTAAATGTTTGTCAGCAGCAAAGGGACATTGAACTAGGAGATCCTTGGGGCCAATTCATTTGGACGAATATGACTCGTCTCAGAGTTTACACGACTTCAACTGCGAAGTTGAGCATTTCAGCCGCTTTCGGTCCTTGTTGGAGCTGTCATTACTTTTGTAATCTTAGATGTAATTGGATGTTATGTGAATTCAATTGAAATCGTAGTTACGGAGTTTTTCATTGAGATAACTCAAGGTCTTTGCAATGCTGCATGTAATTGAGTAGAATAGTAATAATAATGTAGTAAATAGTATAGAATAGTATTCTATACATTTCGAAACCCAATAACTCTATTTATATTCTTCTATGTGACTATAGAAAATAGTCTCACCTTATTGTGAAAGTTGAGTTCATCGAGACTCCCCAATTTCTCAGTGTTCGATATTAGAATTTACGTCTTCAGCTCACCCTGCAAGATTTGAAAGTTTCGTATTTGAAACAGTGATCTCCGGACGGAAATAGGCATTTCTGGAAATCTACTGTAAATCATTTTTAGGTAAGTGAGAACAAAGGTTTGTCAGATTTACAAAGTTTATTTAAAAAATACCATACTTTGGATTTCAATGCTCGAACTACCCTTCCCTAAATATTATGAATAAATTCCATCTCTGATAAAAGAGTGAATATTTTTATAATTATAATAATTTATTCAATAAATAAGTGGCCCCGGTAATGTAACAGGTATTTATAAAATATGTTTCAGTAATTTTCAGAAGTTCAAATCAAAGGGACCACTGTCATATCTAGACAAGACTAGGATATAAAAATAAATAAACACTTATAATCAATATATGATTGAAGTATCTTATGAAAATAAATTTCAATCTCACTTAAACTGTAATTTTGAAATCAATTGTGTATTTATGATTAACTAATTTATCCTCTTGATAATATTTATTGAAAAAATTTAATATTTTTTACGATCTTACGGAATTTGAAAATCTCTCGGCCACTCATTTAAATCTCATATCTTTTCTGGGACAAAACTACGACTCATCCCGTGATTGAAAATGTTGTAACCCAACTCACTGTTGCCTTTACATACAGCACCGCGAAAAGAAGTAATGGAGTAATCATGGATTTATAATTTCTGAATTATATCGTGCAAATTAAAAGTTCATGCATGGTGGCATACCCCACTATTTATTATTCACAGCTTTCATTGCTAGTATCACTATAACATATTAATAGAATCAGTATAATAAATGCATGGTAAAATTTCAATTTTGTGGCTATAGTGTATGATCATGGGCTTTTGCTATAATTCTTCTTTCCGTATATGCCCTACTAGTTCGTGATTAAATTTGTGATTTGATAGAAAAGGTAAAAATAAAAAAATGTTTAAGCATTGCAATGATTCGTGGCAAGTCGAAAATATGACAATGCACACAGAAAGCGTTTGATTAAAAATTATTTAAATACTTTTAAATGATACGGAAATATACATAGTTGCCACTTTGAGCCATAAAAAGCGCATTTTATTGAAGATAAATATACGTATGATTAAATGTATAAAACTATGGCGCCTCAGTCGTACATATTATTAAGACAATACTAATAAAAACTTGTTAAATATTGATTGCATTTGCTAAAAAGTGGTTTTCAATGGGAACTAGGATGTTTGTGTGAAACTGCTTCAAGATACTGACCGCTTGCTGCGTCTTCCAAATCTGAAACTGAGCATCAAATTTCACTGGT
>CM029555.1:19039058-19054242 GCA_017141385.1 Sogatella furcifera
TTCTGTTGCCCTCTAGTCTCAAACCTGATTAACTGTCACATAAAAAAGAGTCTATTTTTCTAAATCATTCATTTTTCCAGTATCCTCACTTTTGAAAATAAATTTTGTTACTTTCTGATCTAATATTTTATTATAAAATATTTCTCCTCATTCAAATTAATAGAGGAAAATATTAATAGAATTAATAGGATTGAGGAAAAATTTATATTAATGAATTGTTGATACATCAAAATAATTGATAAATAAAGTGAAAAATCAAATACCCTTTTTTAAATAAACTAGTAGTATTATTTTACAGATATGTTTCGGGTCTGAGCCAATTCTCAATGTAATTACAATTACAATGTAGAATTCTAATTACATTGAGAATGGGCTTAGACCCGAAACATGTCTGTAAAATAATACTACTCAAGTTTTTAAAAAAAGGGTATTTGATTTTTCATTCTATTTATCAATTAATTTAAATCAAACCCTTTTAAAGTTCAAAGTTTAATTTTCACATCAAAATAAATTTGTTTACACAATTCAATTATGAATTGAACAATTTAAATTTGAATTATGGCTATTGATTGATTTATAATTGAGTACTGAAGCTAAAAATTGGATATATCCACTGAGGAAAAAGTCGACTAGCGAGAAAATATGAATCATAAGTCAGAATATTTTGATTTTTCATTTCTAAAATCAAAGAATAAGCTTACCTCAGCTTTGATAGAGAGCTTTTTCAGGCCAAGGATCTTTTCTCGATCGCCAATCACAGCCAAGTCACCAACTTGCAAGTCTACTATTGCTTTTGGCCAACCAAAACCTGAAAATAATTGATGAAGGAAATATTTGAAATTTATAAAATACTACGTACATAGATATAAATAGCTAACCAAAAGCAATGACGGAAACAATGCACATTACGATTATATCCAATTCATTCATTCTTATGAATTATAATATTATTATTTGAGTGAATATGATCAAGCATAGAGATTAATTCAAACATTATGGATCAGGCTAACCCTACATGAACATTGAAAAAGCGAGAATAATTATAATAAATCTAATAAATAAAGCATAACTACAGAATAGATTGGAATGACTCCTTTATTCAAATGACGTGGTCGAAGTTTGAAAGTCTATGGGTCCACGGTCAATTCGACCACTATTACTATTTAGTTTACTTCTACTCATCGTTTTTCATATAAATTGTTTGAACAGATTACCTTCTTCTTTTTTTGGTCCTGATTTGATTCAGTCAAAGTGTAAGGCATTCCAGTTAATAGCTTTTTACTACCGGTCAGAACAGCATCTTGTGCATCTTCAAAAATAGAGAAAATTACATGATACATTTATGAATGAAGATTACATTACAATAAACTTCAGTCTTGATAAATCCATTATCTGCTTTTTGATTAAAAACTACTGACAACAAACGAAAGCGTTCAACTTTTGGCGTCATCTATATCTACTACAGAGACTGTATACTATTAAAGAGTTCAAATACTTGATATGCATTCCTTGATATTTATTTTTATTCTATCAATGAATTACAATGAAAGTTAAAACACAGACAATAAAGTCCAAACGTCTTTTCCAAATTTCTTGCATAATTATTAAAAGAGGTTATGTTTACAAGATCATCAAACAATAAGTAAAGATATTGTAATTGTGATCAAATAAATAAATACTCTGTAGGATCTACCTATAGTATTACTATATCTGGTTCCAACAATTAAGGCGGTTAGTGGATGACTTATTGATTCTCAGCTCTGTCAGGACAGTCAACGACCGTACATCTAGATGGGAGTGACCCCTGATATACTAAAAGCTCTTGAAGACGACTTCAGACTAACCTGACAGAGCAGAGTCAATCGTTGGTATAGTCTGCCCAAGCAAAGAAGACCCTCTATCAAGATGAGAAAATAACTCTAGCTCGGTCAATATTGTTTGAGAAATTATCAATTTGATCCCAAATTGTAGGAAACAATTTGATCTTCCATTAAAACCACATTTATAATTCTTGAACAAATATTGACCAAGCTGGAGTAATTTTCCCATCTTACTAGAGGGCCTTCTTTGCTTGGACTATACCAGCTATACAAGAGTTATATTGTTAAATCCTCATCATATAATTACTCTTTATAGCCTTAGAAACAGTTGAATATTCTCCTTCATGATAATATTCATACTTTAAAATGAACTATTCAAATATTCCCAATTACTGAAGGTTCCTCTGTACTATACAATGTAACAGAACGGATTGTTTTTTTTAGAAAATGTGGTTCAGAAACTCTTGAATTTGGAAAAAGCTTGAATTATTTATAATGTATACATCCCTAGCAAAGAGCTACAGGAACGCCGTCCCCATGCGTTTCGGCTGAAATAACCCTGCGACGGTAGTACAGTTTTGGAAATACAATGAATCCAGTTTCAAACTCAATGTTTCAAAATAGGAATAAGTGAATAACCAATTCCTTTTATTATTGAAGTTTGAAATCAGATTTCTGAAAGTTACCTACAAAGAATAACTGTAGATATTTATTCACACTCACCTCGGGAATGATTGGGGAAAGATTGTATAGAAGTTCAAAAGTGGAACCATAAGTGCTGGGTGATGACTCCTCGCCTTTTGAAGGCTGTCTAGTTGGTCTCTGACGTTCCCTGGCAAACGCATAGAATCCATCGTTCATCACTGCTTTTGTATTCTCCAGTCCAATGAAAACTTTCTGGAATAGCAATAACAAAGAATAATAGAAAATGTATAAGGTGATAATTACCTTTTTATCTAGGGAAAAATACATCAATGTATGTTGAAAGATGAAAATCAAAATCACAGTGTTTGAATACAAACTTCTAAAAGGGTACTGTGATTTTGATATCTGATATATAAACATAAGGTGATAATTATATTCAATGTAATTGAATTGTATTTCAAATATTGATAAAATCAAAACAGTAATTAGTCAACAATTTATTAAACGTTGTGAATAATCATTTCAAATTACTGAAATATAAAATTACAGGAAGACGTACTTATTGAAAGAATAAGAATGTAATCGAAATTTCACTCTCTATGGAACAAAATACAAATGAAAAATGGGGATAAAGTACCTCTTATACACGCGGCTTGTAGTGGCGGCCAGTCGAATAGCTGCAGCCAATCACACCTCCAATTGTTTAATTCAATAATAAGACAAAGGCTGTGATTGGCTACAGCTATTCGACTGGCCGCCACTAACTTACTAACCCCATGTACAGGAGGCTTAAGCAACCAATGTAAACTTTGCAGGTTTGAAAAACTTTCAACATTATTTTTATTTTTTACTCTGCATCATTTATACTTTATTGATAGTTCGAAACTAGTGGTAATAAAGTGAACTTATTTTAAAGGGTTCTGTGATTTATTGAATCGAGTCGATATATACAGTATCAGCGAAAATCAAAAGTACTGGAATAGTACTTGAACAATAGTACATGAACAGTTTCAGTACTGTTTATTTTGGCTGTTCTGTAGTATTCGTAGGTTGATTATAATTTGTTTCATTGATTCTAGATATTAGCGCATAGGATATTCTTAACTGCGCATAGGATTTATTTTTGCATGTAATCTGGTTATAAACATTTTAAATGTTTTGTGAATACCGCAATGAAGTTTTTATGCTCATTATTTATGAGCTATTCTTTTTCAACTTAAATTGATACGAGTAATTGAAAAAAGTATGAGGTTGCTGTGCAATTGAATTTGATTTGATTTTATGCATCAACCTTTCAGTGAATGAATAATCATGAGACATAATTACATACCTGTACGGACAAGGGGCCCTGCGCGAACACAGTCGCTTCCGCGGTTAGCGTCACGGACAGTTCGGCCAGACATGCATCAGGGGTGCGCGCTGAGTTCTTCCTGGATTGCGCAGATGTGTTCTGCGCATGTCGCAGGAGTCGCGCGCTGGTCGATCCAATGGCGACATTGACGAGCAGCGAGCGCGCACTGTGCATAACCGAGCCATCGATGTGAAGGTCGGTGAGAGTGGTGTGCAGCAGCCACTCGGGTGATTCTGGTCTTAGAAGCATTGCGTTTATGGAACGCACGTGTACTGCCATAAACTGAAAAAAGGATTCGTTTACTTTATTAACAATGTTCATTGAAAAATACATAGACTCAAATCCTGTTATTAAAAAATGAGATTAATTACACAGTAAGCTTGAGCAAACTGAGTAGACTATAGCAATTTAATGGAAAGACACGATATTGCCAAACCACAGATTTGTTAGAAAATCGAGAAAACAGTTTCGGTTGCTGAAACATTATAAATCTTTGGTAGACTGGTATCAGAGTTCACCACAAATTAATTAGGCCCTATGGTGTAGCAACCAAAACCGATAACCCGATTATTTTATGAATCTATGGCTTTTGGTGCTTCTCTTCAACGTCCACCAATAAAAAAATACAACTTTTTTTGCTTTCATATCAAGTTATAGCCCTTGATTGTTAAAAAATATAGTATGTTGTAATGTATATATTTATTACTAAATATAGTAATATAATGATAGTAATAATAATAATTTCTCTGAAAGAAAAATAATTCTTCCAGAGGAGTTTATAAGTGAAAAATGAACAATACAGATATTTCATGTTATGAATTTAAGTATCCATTTGGACTTTAAAGCAAAATTTTTTTTCGTGGCCCCCACAATATGAAATAAGTGTTGAGAAACCACAAATACTTTCTTATTTTTATATCAATTACCTTTGAAGGTATAAATTAGTTTCAATAAATTCCTCAGCTCATTTTACATAGGAATTGATAATTTTAGAACGTGATTGAAACCTCTTAAAAATAAGAAAAATAAAAAGTGTTTTAAAAATGCTAATTTTCCGCTATTGATATCTTGAGAAAAAAGCGTTTTTGTGGGTATGTCTACAAAATTTTATACAAATAATTCCGTTTTAATGTAGTTCAGACGTCTTTCCAAGTTTTACTATAGTATATTACAACCTTCTGATACGATAAAAACACATTTTAGAATAAACAAACTGAAATGACCAAATAAATAGTTGGATGAACGGGTCCATACCTGTGCAAATGTGATAACCAGCGGAGGTATTTTTTGGTCGTGGAAGGATAGTGGAGTGTTCCATCTTGCGGATGGAGTGTCCATCTCTCTCCTGGCCACCACATCCTTGTTGATTCTCACGTTTTGAATGATGACTGAGACAAGCTTTGTTACTTCACTACTGAGGAAACTGCTGCGAAAGCCAATCCTATCGATATGCTGAAAAACGAGTTTAGTCGGAATTATAATTACATCAATCATGTAACCTATCTTGGAATATGTAGTAATGTGTATAAGTAAAGAGCAATGATAATGATTAAACCAATTTATTGAGAAGTCAGTTATTTTTCACTATGAAATTAACAACTAAGATAAAAGCACCAGTATTGGCCATGTTTAAGGAATTTTTTATACTTTATGCCGAATTGTGAGACCATATCATCAGCTATCTCATCCAAAACTCAAAAATAATGCAGTCCAGATCCTTCCTGATTGATCAATTCTTTGAAATAGCAAATATGTCAATTCACAAATGAAATATTTAATTTTTCGTGAAACTCAATTTTGATTCTAAAGTGGCCACTATGATTCAATAGTGGCCAGGCACTGATTCTATAGTGGCCACATGATGTTTTATGCACATTGACAAGTCAATTTCTCAAGCTTCTTGTTGCAATTATTCAAGTGAGCTAATTTTTCATTCCAGACATTGATTATAATGCCAGAAATTATAATAGGTTATATTAAAATGAGTTGAATTGGTAATGCGTTGTTGTTGGTTACAAGCCACTAGAAAAGTGAGGTTAAACCAGAAAATAGATATTGTAAAGATATTTTTCCTCTGTAACCTATTTGAAACAGTCTAAGGAGAACATAAATTCAAATTACACCAACTTTTACAACAATATATACAACTTCTACAACAATTTCTATTGGGTGGCCACTACTAGATTATTCACAGTTTCTTGCTCTAGGGCTGAGGCCGCACTGCCGGTGTGTAGAGCGTGGAGGGTGGAGGGTAGTTGGTAAATCAAATATATAGAACATACACACCATCCACAGTAATACCAACACCTACTAATACATCAGGCCCCACAACTGAAGCTCTCACAGACTATGACGTCATGTTATGTAGATGGACGGTAGATGGGCAAAATAGAAGCGCTAATGTTTGTTTACTTTTATATTCCATCCTATTCCATGTGATAACCAACAAAATACAAATTTCACCATTGCAATCTTTCGCAATTATTACATTAAATAGAGTTCATTTATCATTTTCTCAAATGTTTTGGTAAAAAGTGAGTGAGGTGATGGTGGATTTGAAATTGTAAAACATGAAATATCCTTGCCGTGTCATTATTGTAACGAAATGTGCTTTTCTTCTACAAAAAAAAAAAATAATAATAAAATAGCCTAAAACGAAAATGAAGCTGAAGAGAAAATTTCAATTCTACAGGAATTTTCAAGGTGAGTTTTCAAATTATTTCCATCCTAAATTGCTCTAAATTATTCTAAAAAAACATTTCAAGTTACAATAAAGTTTCTTTAAAAAGAAATCTTTCAATTCAAGTTAATATAAGTAATATACAGAGAAGAATGGTTCTGTAATTAAGCTATACGGTACCGTACCTACTAACCTTGGAACAAGATATTTTGTTCACAAAGCTGAAGTTAGATTCTGATAGGTAATTTGAAATTCATAAGAAATAGATTTTTATCATAATTGATTTTCTTCTCTTTATCTTGAAAAGAAATAAGTAGCCTAAATGACTCTTTCTCAAAAAATTAATCTTTTATACCTATAAGACTCAGCTAAGTATAAGACTCAACCAAGCTCTATTTTCTGTATTTTATAAAAAAAACTACATAGCATATAATTTTGTATTAAAAACTATAGTTTATGAATCTCAATGAATGAAGTAATGAAATTCATGAATCGAATAGAAAAGTACCCACCTTTAACATGCCATGAACTCTTGATTTGATTTATAATGCTTAGCCTATAATTCTTGTTTCAGGTATGAGAGAAAAGCTTTGATGAAAAGGATATCTTTCAAGAAATAAAAGCTCACATTGAAAAGAAAGGAGCTCTTTTGAAAATAATAGTGTTGTTCTGCTAAATGAAGACAAGAATTGATTTTAGTACCTAACAAAGAATTTGTGATCAATGACAATGATACGTCTCAACCAGACAAATATAATGCTCAAAAACATAATGAACAAGGATGGAGACCAAAACTCTTCAAAATTTTAAAGTAAATCAAGAAAAATGAAGTGTAACCGAACTATTAATTGAATAGGCCTACTGGATATTGTGAAAGAGTGTTAAATCTAGAAAGTGTATGAATAGGCTGCAATTGTTTCAATTTTTACAAACAGGTCCAAGAACCCATAAAAGTGACTATAAAATGGTTTCTTACTAGGAATGGAGTGGAAATCTAGTTAGATTTGGAACTATCTCTTATATGAAATTTAACGTGTTAATTTGAGGCAATATGCATATCAATGTCAACTGTATACATAACATCAATAAAGTGGAATGTTTTTACTGATTTGGATGCAAATTTATCAGTTTGATGGGTTTCTCTGTTCCTTCACCACCGATTTATTTGTGATTCAAGTCTTTAAAAGCCTCTTCCCTATGAGAGAGTTACCCCTGATTTGGTGGTGGGGTTGATATTCCTTCAAAGGCTTATCACTCGTAACCACCGATCTCAGTATTACTTGTTATAATTACACATTTATTGATTTTATTTCACCTTTAAAAGACATATCCTAGAATTTTAGAGTTACTGCAAATTATAGGTATCATTATTCATCAAGGCTAATATTGAAAAAATTTGATTAAGTTATATTAATTTATGAATTAATATAGCTTTCCATTATTCTTTTATTATATATTATATAGTTATATCCAAAAGAATTCTAGTTGAAATGAATTGAATTCATTAATGAAATTATTATTTGATCAAACATATCCATGAATAAACTATTGCATTTGTGGAATAAAGTGCTTCAATTTGAATTAAATACTATTAAATGAAAAGCAAAGTCTTTTATTAAGAGATTAGAATGCACTTCACTCATTAAAGGATCAATGCAGCAAGGAAAGTTGAGGAGTTTATAGTGATAAGATAGGAAACTTCACTTTCATTCTAGAGAAAATCCATCTACTTGTTATGACGTCATTAAATCAGTTGTGGGGCCTGATGTATTAGTAGGTGTTGGTAATACATCGTATGAATGTTATGACGTCATACTGTTTTTTGAGGTTATGTTGTCTATATTTAAGAATTTCAAGATGGCGGCTGAACACATACCATTCATACGATATATTACTGTGGATGGTGTGTATATTCTATAGATTTACCAACTACCCTCCACCCTCCACGCTCTACCCGCTGGCAGTGCGGCCTCAGTCTAGTAGTGGCCAGTCTGCTTTTACGCCGAAATATTATCTGTATTTAGCTAGAAACCTTCTAAACATCATCTAGACATTCTAGGGAATGATTATAACACCATAAATAGCGAAATTCACAGACTTTCTAGATTTTGTATACATGCCTTCTTACTGAAACTGTTAAGAGGAAACTGAACTTCTTACTGAAACCGCGTTTTCGAGTGATATAGCAACAATGAATCTCTCTCAAAATTCTCTAATGATGCTCTGCAAGCTTCTACTTTTAGCTTTAACTATTTAGCTGCTAAATAGTATAAGCTAAGTCTCTAGTAGGTTTAGAAATCATTTGAAGGCATCAAATTCGTGTTTTATAGGAAAATCCATTCAAGTGGCCACTACTGAGACAGTGGCCACTACTGGTGCTTTTCCCTTACTGAGAGTTGTATTTCCTTTTTATGAGGGCTACTATCAGTAAATGTTATTAAAATGAAATTGCAATCACAATACCCAAGTGGAAATTAATGAAAATGGCACTAAAGAGCACGAAACATGTTGTGTTGAAATAAAAAATATCAAAAAAGGGTACTGTGATTGGAATTTTTATTGAATAACATAATAATAACCAAGCACATTCAATTTTGAGGGACCCTCAAGTTTACTACACTTCACTACATTTCCTATACATACTTATCATAGAAGATGACAGCTGTTCATAAAAATTTGAGGGTCCCTCAACTTTGAGTGTGCTTGGAAAAACCCGGCATAAGAGTCAGTATTATCAATGTGCAATCTCATATTCAAGAATAAGTAATTTATAGAATGAAAGCAGGTGATGATGGAATATAGATTTGAAAAAGCAGCCTGATATCTTAAATTATGAATAGATCAAAAAACATATTCAGACTGGGAAATTCAAGACTATATTTTAAAAGATACAATACGTTCAAATGGAATTGGTTGATTCTCTCTGGATACTGTAATACAAATTAGGCTATTTACAATCTCAAGTAAGAAGTCCCGGAAATCTGATTCTAACCATCTGAAAGAAGAAAATTTCCTCTGCATTTCATCATAAGTTTCAAATTTTTGCGCCACCAGGTTACTGATTGGGAGTCACTTAAATGTAAAATTGGTGTGTTTTCAACGAGGAGGTATTATTACACACAGTACCATTATAACATAAAATTTGAAATTTTCCATCAAATTTGACATGTAATATACCGCCACAATGAGCTGAAAACGATGAGCTATCACACGATGAAATCCAACGTACCGTTCAAAAGTTATGAATAAATATATATAATTTAAAATATAGGGGATGCTTCTAACCCACCCCCAAGAATCCCACGATACTTTTGGTCGGATGAACATTGCTAATGACAGCCTAGGGTCCCATGAACAGTATTCAAGAAGTATAAGCAAATCCCAACTTTTTTAGTAAGATTTTTGTGTTAAAATATGCAATTTTTGGGGTTTTTGAGGGTGTAAAGATTTTCTAAAATCGCTGTAGCAAAAAAAAATTGAACATAGAAGTGTGGAATTGGTCTCAAATGAACGAGAAATGAATTTCGCCGAGAGGGAATTTGGAATACGGATGTACGAGTGCTCAATTTATAGTAACAAACTTCTTAAGTAAAAAAATTTCAAATTCTCGATCCTTTGAAAAATTGCCAAATTAAAAAGAATTGTATCTCAAAAACGGTTGATGATATAGAGTTGCAATTCGTCTTATTCTTTTTCAAATTTTATTGTCTACAAAAAAGGACCTATAAAATTTTCTCGTCCGACGCTTGGTTCGGCCACAATTCACGAAAAAACAATTCCTAGTAGGTAAATTTTACGGTTTTATCAAGATTGCGGCCGAAGCTCACAGGGGACTCTTGGGGACTTTTAGTATGTTATTCAGTGCCCTTTTCTGATCATATCTGCAAATTTTCAGCTGGGTCCTCCGACTTTTACTTTTTTTGCTTAATTTGACTGGACTGTAGGGAGAGTATTCATCCTCATTCTCTACGCCCCAGAATAATGTTGAGAAAATAATTTGTCAAATAGCAGAAAATGAAAGAAAATAATTTAGATGTCTGGTAGGACTATCAACATGGAAACGAAAGTGTAGAATCTCTTACTTTTAAACTTTTTTAACTCAAAAACTACATACCACAGAAACTCCATTTTTTGTAATATGAACATCGTGAAGGGTAAAATAAGGTATTCCAATTCTTCCGATTCGAGCTTCGATATGGAATCTACGCTTTATGATCCAGCTTAGGAATTGAGGAAAGAGCCTGCAAAAAATAATTGGATATTGATAAGTTATTATATAAATAATGTAAGTATAGGCTATCGAATAAGTGAGATGTTTACAGCGGTTGGTTCTGAACCTGAATGATAAATGAAAAAACTCATATTCCTATTTTGTTGTTCACCTTTTCTTCACTGAGTAGCCTACTCCTGTTATCAGGTATCAGCATATTGTTTGATCTTCCTAATTACTCTTATTGTTTTAATTCAATTGAATTATAGTTGAGCCTACTGCATTCGGCTGTTATACAAATATTAGCATAACCTCCTTACAAGGAAGTAGCCGCGTGTGAAACTAGTAATAATTTTTTTATATACTCGTTCAATGACATTCACACCCTTACAATAAAATTGTTGGCTATCTTCCACTTCCAAGAATAATATTCCACCAATTTGGAAATAATTTCTAAAAACGAATGCAGGTTTAGAAAATGCAATATTTTCATGGATTGAGTGAATGGTATTTTATCGATATAATAACTAGCCGGCAGGCTCGCTTCGCTCGCCTTCTCTGCCTAACACAAGGGGCTCCGCCCCCTGGACCCCCGACAATATCAGCAGTGTCAGTGAGTCAAACCTCTATCTGTGTCAGCTGAGACAAACAGGCTCGCTTCGCCCGCAATTTCCTTTCGAAAGGATTCTCTTTGATCATCATATCAGTTAACAGGGTTCTTCCCAGTAATCGTTCTAAATTGGTTGTTCTATAACCTCAGCTCAACCGGGGTGTATGATTTGAAGGAATCAAGTTCAGTAGTTTCCGTGAAGTAAACGAAAGTGCAGATTCCAAACATTGGAAAACTTAATTACAGGCGTAACCTCCGAAGGGTTTCGAAATTTATTGAACACAGCATTTCTAGACTGAATCTGGACCTGTTTACCAAATTTCAACATTTTCTGCCAATTGGTTCTCAAAAAATCTAAAAAATCCGAAAATTCCAAAAAATAGTGAAACGCTAATATTAAGCTTAACCTTGGGAAGTAAGTTACATCGGAAATATTTTGAAACTTGATTCAATATCTTTAAATTAGTATATCTTCAATTCTCCATTGTAATTTCGGCAATGGAAGCTACAAAATTAGCCTACTGCAACAGTAAGTTGGTAGGCTTGGTGCATATAATAACTAGTTTGTAGTAGAGAAAAATCTTGACCTTACCAAGTGAATGCGTAGTATATCAGGACACAAATAATACCAAAAACGCCCAACTTATCCATTTAAATCAATTCCTATCCATGGTATAAAAAGAAATTGGAAAACAAGATAATGTGTTGAGGTTATATTCTAACCTCACATTTCCAATCTATTTAATCCCAGCCAAAGAGATCTAGTCATCAGATCTACATTTCATTTTTCTCGCCATGGATTGAATTGATAGCTGTTTTAAATAAGCTGAGTGTATGATGTTTCAATTAGTTCAAGGGAAAATGAAAATACTTATTTTCACAGTGTTGGCAGGATCAGGATCAGTACACAGGTTAAAAATATTGTGAATTGTGATCAGCTGTTTGCCGATAATGCTGACAGCCCCCATAGAAACGTCAGTGCTGCCAACACCACTACTAGTATGATTATTTCAAAGAAATTTATATAATTACACAAATAATCAAATAAGGCGTATCAAATATTCTTAAGAGGAAATAAGGAATTCCAAGGGGTCGCTGACTTCACAAAAATGTCTCATGGCGTCGAAAGTGGAGATTCACACCATTGATAGTAATATCGAATGATGAGATATCGATACTCGATTCATACCATCGATATTAGTATCGAATGAGGAGATATCGATACTCGATTCACACCAGCGATATTAATATCGAATGAGCCAAAATTATCCAATACATCGAAACGAATAATATAATAAAATATTTCATATTAAAATATAATAAAATAATATAATAATATAGAAGAAAAAATAAAATACAGCAGCATACAGCAGTAGGAATAAGAATAAGAATGATTTTATTTCTTCAATGCATACAAACAATGCTATTGGAAACGTCAGAATTATAATATAATAGAATAATACAATATACCACAGGTTTGTAATAATAGAATAGATTGTGCTCAGGATACTGAGTATATCAGGGGAAATGTGCAATCAGGCTGATTCCTTATTACACCAAAGACAAGGTAGAGAGAAAAGTTCCATAGTTGAGCTATTACATAGAAACATAAGCCATAATCCCCAAAAACGCTTTGTTCTCGATATAAATTGAAAACTTTAAAAAATATCTCATTTTTCAAATTCAAGAGGCTATTTTTAGGCCTACTCTTTTATGCAGATTCAAAAATACAGTCATTTTTGTACTAAAATTAGATGACAAAAATTCAATGAAACCAGTAAGAAGATTGTAACTTGAACAGTTATTGAGATACCGGTAATTGAGAATCACAACTTTTCAACAATTATTAAGGGTTGTAGGTATAACTACTGGATTAATAATAATTATCTTATGTTTTCAATCATCAATAGAAGTTGTGAGGAAACGAATTCTGAAGAAAAATAATAAGCTCAATGACGGTGATTGTATGGCAGTGTAATCCAAGTCAAGGAATCGAAAAATCTTCTAATCGCGTCCTTATCAGTTTTACACCATCTAATAATCACCTTCATTTGACCTTCTCTTCAAAATTTTATTCTATTGATTGAAAATACAGCAAGTTCGTAATTCCATATCTATTATAACCCTTAGGCTGAGGCCGCACTGCCGGAGGGTAGAGGGTAGTGGGTGGAGGGTAGTGGGTAGCTTCAACCATCTACCCTTCATGCTCCATTATACGATGTATTACTGTGGATGGTGTGTATGTTCTATAGATTTACCATCTACCCTCCACCCTCTACCCTCTACCCTCCGGCAGTGCGGCCTCAGCCTTGAACTTAGGTCTATTTAAAATAATTGATAGATGGAATGGAATAAATCAAATACCCTTTACAAATTTTGAAAGTATTATTTTTAGGTTCTTTATTTTAAAAAAAATTTATTCACATTGAAAATGGGCTAAATCTTGAAACATGTCTGTGTAAAAATAATACTTTTAAAGTTTATAAAGGATATTTGATTTATTCCATTTTATCTATTATAACCCGTGATTGTTAAAAGTTTTTTTGCATATTTTCCTGATTATATCAATAATATAACTGTTCAAGCTACAGACTTCAATGAATTTCTCAGCTTATTCAACTCACGGTGGAATTGGAAATGACTATACATATTCTTGTATTATCTGCATTGAAATATAAAAAATTAAAACTTATATTATACTGCTTTCCAGTGCATATCCTATTTGTGACCTTATTCACTCATAATATGAGTGAATTATTATTATAGATTATATATTATATAAACCCAAGGTGTATAGAAGAGAAGAGGGGCGGAGTGAAGCAGCTGGCTGTGAAAGTTATAATTTTGACGTCACGGAGTTCCTCTGATCAAAAATTTAGCATTGATTTCCCTATCCTAGACAAAAAATTGAGCACTTTTTCTCAATTTACGAATTATAGAATTGTTTAATAGGTAAATTTCTTATATGAGCTTGTAGAGAATTTCAAGACCTACATTTTGAGTGATTTAAATCTATAATTTACTCAAATTTAACATGAGAAAAAGTCCGTTAACGTGTCTCGGAAAACTCTGCAGCTGGGCTAAAGCAAGTTATGAATAGCAATGCTATCGAATGCAATGATATTATAAATGTATCTTATGAAAGTTATAATTTTGACATCACGGAGTTCCTACCAAATATTAATATCATGTATCTTATAATAGCATTGCTACTCTTAATTGCATCAGCCCAGCTGCAGAGCATTCCCGAGACACGTTAACGGACATTTTCTCATGTAAAATTGGAGTAAAATATAGATTTGAATCACCCAAAATGTAGTCTTGAAATTCTCTACAAGCTCATATAAGAAATTTTTATTAAACAATTCTATGTTTGTAAATTGAGAAAAAGCACAATTTTTGTAGAATGGAAATCAATGCTAAATTTTTCGAGAGGAACTCCGTGATGTCAAAATTATAACTTTCACAGCCAGCTATGCTTCCTCCTATGTACTATCCTAAGGCAAGGTGGAGAAAAATTTCTCATAGTATGAGATCATTCGACAAATAGGAATACATGAAGTGGCTAAACCTAAAAAAGCCGGATTTGTTCGTTCGATATGAAAATCAAATTGAAATAGTCTTCAATTCAATGCTAATAAGTTCATCATAAATAAGATGTTCAAATAATAATATTGATAGTAAATAACAATTGTTTATTTACGTGCAAAAGAAATTTGTTGATCAATTAGTACCATGGAGTGCTCATTCTAACCTGATACAGCGTAATGTACATTATTAGTTTTGTAGGTATAATACTGGATTAATAATAATTATCTTATGTTTTCAATCATCAAAAAGTTGTGAGAAACGAATTCTGAAGAAAAAT